>VZRZ01001378.1:546523-691695 GCA_013398175.1 Climacteris rufus
ATATTTGGTAAATGTCAGGGCAGGGAATATAGAAAAAAAAAAAAAAAAAAAACAACCACCAAAAAACAAAATCCACAACATAAAACAGGGTTAATAGAAATGCAAAATGTATGTAAAAATTCCCTATCTGTAGAAGAGGTGATATACACAATTGAGAAATTGCTTGCTGGAGGAATTTCACAGATATTTTCAAAATATGAAGGTATGCAAGAGACTTTGGCTTTTGTACAAAAGCCACAAAATACAGTGAATAAGTTGAACCTTCATTACAAATTACCTTTGTTCTACTTCACACAGCATAACCAGCACTTGGAATCATGTTAGCAAGAAAACAGATGGCTGTAATGTCCTGAACAGCTCAACGTACTCGTGATCACCTCCCGCGATAGTTCAGATTTTGAATTCCATCTCAAAGCTTGCTTCTTACAGACTAGGACTGAAATCAATGAAATCCTTACGTCCTGAGTAAGCACAGACTCTGTGCCAACAGCTCAGATGAAGAATGCCTCATAGCAGGTCACAGAGGCAACCTCTCGCCACTCTGACCAAACCTCAAAGTTAATTCACTCTTTTCCCATTCTCCCAACACTTTAAAGCATACATGGCTTACATAACCATGCATGAAAATAAGACAAGGATTCTGGACAACAGCACTGTCTTTAAGCACAGGAAACTGCCTATATCTCCAGATTGTTCAGGAAGCCCAAGTCGCTCCTAAAAAGAGCTCATAAATTTTACTTGGGATCCAAGACTGACAGAATATTTGCCTTCACCAACAAAACCCCTTGGCTACCCACAGCAAGGGCAGCAAGGAGGAACACAAATAAAACTACTTACAAGCTTCAAGTATCACATTTCTTTCTAAAAGTGCCTAGAAAGCATCCTTAGAACAATTATGGTCTCCAGACTTTACAACCTCAGAAGTTCTGTCTCTAAAACATTTTATACTATAATTGTCTATTTTTCACCACGGAAAAGAAAGAAAACACCGTCAAGAAAGCTCTCATTTATGACAGACAGCATGGTCTTATTAAATGAAAGACCTTTGAGGGGGTTGCCACACGAATAATAATGAATTACTGTATGAAACTCTAGTGAATGGAAAGGTTTTTACAGATTTTGAGATACTAGAACATCAGAGTCCCAAAATCATCACCTCTGTCCAAAAACAGCACAACTGTCATGCATGAATAAATTTCTCTGTGGAATAGCCAATATAGTGCTGAAAGCAGATAGCAGAGATTTCTCCCTGAGGATGTAATGCTATCTCACTTTGAAGCATCATTCTCCACTCCATAAGATTACAGGTCACCCATTTCATTCTAAATGTACTTACTCTGCTGCCCTAAAGCTCATTAGTGACACTGTGTCTGATTACAAACATTATATACCATGATAAAGAGGCCAAGGAAATGGACAGAGAAAATTCCCTTCTCTTGGCATTACTATTCCATAGCAAAATGTAAAACAGGGAAATTGTCTTATTTTAAATTATTATTTACAGCAAATTAAAACGTGTATTGAACAGCAATCATATTGAAAGCTGAGTACACTAATGAAAGCAGATAAAAACACAAAAACCTCATCTGCCATCCAGACAGCCAAGATGAGAAAGATCCTTACACTTATTAATCTATGTTCTAAGGTAATAATGTGGATAAACTGTGCAAATGTTAGAATACTTAAGCATGAGACATATTTGGAAAAATCTGTCTGAGCAAGTTATCTGAGGTGCTTGTAGGATCTCAGAAATACCCATTTCTTAATTAGGAAATTTTACAGGAAATTAAATAAAAATGATTTTTTTTCTAACTACCTTGAAGTGGATAACATAAAAAAAAAGAAAAACAGAATCCATAATTCAATACTAATATATGCCTGCTGTCCTTATATCCTACCAGATCATAAAAACAAGAGCTGTTCTGCTTTCAAAATGTGCTAACCAGCAATCCATAAGAGTATAATATGTAGATGAAGGACACAAAACCTCAGTGCCACTCACACCAGCCACCCACTCTATTCAAATACTCTGGCCAAGATGTTGCTTCCACAGACCTGTTGCTAAGTTGCTGCCTCACTGTTCAAGAGGTCCAAGACGCCTTTCTCAAATTCCTGCTTGAAGCATTGTGATGCATCATGAGATGTCAGGCAGCCAGTCTAAACTGAAGTACAACAGACTGTAAGCTCCCTGGATAAATATCACAGCAATTCTGCAAATCTCATGTCATCACTTCAGCAATCCAACTTAACCTAAACACTTGGTGAGGTACCAAGAGCTGTGTCACTGGAGCACAAGACATGGTTTGCAGACCTGGAAGAGCAAAGTGATGGGCAAGCTGCTGAAGAATGGGAGATTAAATTCCCTGTTACAAAATGCAAGGTTCAAGAGAAGAGGGGTTTTGTGAGTAGAATAATGAGGGACAGAGGGGAATTCTCCCTACAATGAAGATGAATTCCAGTAATTGACAGGATTTTCTATGTGTTATATAAACATAAACAGCAACCATAAATCTCTACTGCTGCACCCACTCCCATGTAGCTCCTCCCTTGCTTAAGCTGTGCACTAGAAGGTTGAAAGTTTAGACCAAATTGGGCATATAGTCCTTAAAGCAAGTGCAGGTAATCAGAAAAATGTTTAGTGGACTTCAACATAAAAAAAAAGAGTAGACACTGTGGCATCAAAAATGTTTCTTAGACAATGTTCACACATTAAGACAGAAAACAGGACAGCAAATTTAAGTCCAGTTAAATTATGGAAGAGTTTCAATTTGGAAACAACTAACTATCAGATTTTATATTCTAATTTCAGATTAACTTAATTTAAATGGTGTGATTATTATCAAAACTTGACAAGTTCCAGCCACCTCCTATTAAATCCCTGTACTCACACTTTGGTAATTGGCATATACAATCAATCCTGTATTTAAATCCTAGAAGGTATCTATGCAGTTACATTGCTCCTGTGTTGTTTCTATGCCATAAAATTGCAGAATCAGAGAATATTCTGAATTGAAAGGATCATCAAAGTCCAGCTCCTGGCCCAAGCATTCAGGTGGTAATTTATGCTTTGCACAAGCCACTACAACACAGAACACGGTATTTTCCTTTCCACAGAGCTGGGATCTGCTCATCTGTTTGGGCTCCCATGAGTTACAAGACACCCAGGAAGCCAGGCTCTTCCAAGAGCCAGGCACTGCTGATGTGGTCCCCATCCCAGGCATTAGCTGTCCACAGACTCCAGCACTGTGAACACCACACTCAGTGCTAGAAGATCTCAACAAAAAATAAAAAAACCCACAAAATAAAGCCTTCTCCAAATAAATTCCTCCAATGAATAATGCTGCTTCACCAGTTGAGGATGAATTACCAGATTTAAAGATGACAGCAGGTGGGAATGGGAAAGACTTGAAAAATAGCATTAAATATGTTTAACTTTCTGCACTTGCAGCCAAGAGGAGGTAATTTTAGGTGCTCACAGCAGAGCTTTGATCAGCCGCTGAATTCCCAGGTGTTTTGCTGCTGTGTGCTACCCACTGCCCTCTCCTTTAATCCAGCTGAGATAGGAAAAGTAACTTTCCAAGGCATCAGATATGTGTGCCTGTAAATTACTTCACAGGTGACATAATGGGCAGAGGTGCCATGGGGTGCTTACCTACAATTAGCAAACCAGATTATAACTTACAGATGTTGACACTGCCCTTCTCTTGACTGTGGTTCCTCTGTGTGGAGAAGTTATTTGTTGAGTGGGTTGTGATAGAGTAGCATAAAACCACGCTGCTGAGCAAAGAGAGCTTGATTAAAGTCATACCACTGTAACTGAGCTTGTTATCTCTTCTCCTGCTGCAGGAATCATACTAGATACTAAAGGGTGATTCCAACCCTGGACTTTCTTAATCACTACAGTAACTGAGCTTGATAGTTTTCTCCCACTACTGTTGAAACTGTTGACATGCCAAATAATGTCATTGTAGCTTTTTACCAAGTTCATTCTGGTTAAGGCAATACATCAACTCATTAAGAAATGAAAAGAAAAACCAAATTAATATATGTTTATTTCAACTACCACTGACAGAATTAATTGGAGTGGTGGCTCTGATATTCTAAAAAGCTATCTGATTATTCCAACACAAACTCCTTAAAATGGGAGTGACACATGAAAAATGACTTATCAAGCACATTTTGCAGGAAGCTGAGAGAAGTCCTTGCTTCACAGATGCTTTCATTTAGAAACTTCATTCCTAAGGCACTCAGAGGTAGCTGTAAGCATGTGCATAAGACTTTGCCTGACTGGAACCTTAAGGAATAAAGCAAGAATGACATCAAAATCTACAAATGGACATAAATAAAACACACCTGGATTTTAGCAATCAAGTAGAATAATAAAAATTATGAGATTCCCTGGATAGCTGAAAGATAACAAAGGTGCTTTCCTCATGACCGTCCCCTGACTGCCAGGGAAGGAATAGGACGAGGCAAAAAGCATGCTGGAACTCTCCAGAAAATCACTTTTAAACAAATCAATTTACTTAGTAGATCAGTTTCTCTCCTGTTCAAAATTTGTCATTACAAACAAAAGTTCTCCCATATTATCAACACACATTATTTGAGAATTTATTTGCCAATTAGCAAAGTAAATTCCCCTCATTACCTTCAATTTCATATATACTTGAGATAAATCACAGCTTACTAATAGTATGTGCTATGTACACAAAAATAAAAACATTAAAATATAGAATGGAAAACAAGATGAAAGACAACATTATTCTATTTTCCTTTGGATGAAAGGAAATTTGATTTTTGAAATGAAAACACCTTAACTATTTTACTTCAACAACTTAGTTGCCATGGAAATATTTGAATGTTATGCTGACATTTCAAATTCATTATTAGTGTATTCTTTCTACATCAAAAAACAACAGATATGGGCCTCAGACGATGAAAACGCTCCCTAGGACTTTATGTTTGAGTACAAGTTATATCCTGGGAATTACTATTTATTAAACTAACCAGAAAATAGGTTGTTAAATTTTTCAACCTCTGAGTAAAAGCTACATAAATATTTCATGGTATTGCTAACAGGGATTTCAAGAGGCTTTCAAGCAACAACTTTCAAAAGAAATCTAAGTCAGAGTAATTGAGTCAAAAATCAATCAGACAAACACAATTTTGCATCAAATACACAAAACAGTGCTGGTTAACTGAAAGACTTATACTGTCCCAAGTTTTTCTCTAGAGGAAGCCAAAACTCACAGTTGAGGTTTTGTTGTTTGTTTTATATGTACGCTAATCTCCTCCTTTTGTGTTTAAAGAAAGATGGCCTGAAGTTCATGAGCTGAGCCATACCTGAATACAGCAGAGTCAAGACACAGTGGTGATGAGCGGGAAAACAAACACTCACAGCTGAGAAAATCTTTTATTACCTGAGTAAGGTGACTTCTGACTGCTTTACATTGGCAGAGCTAGGATGAAGCCTAAGAAATGGGGTTACCTATGGAACACAGACCTATACATGTACTGGAACCAAAGAGTTATATCAGAAGATTCTGAAAAAGAAATTGGAAAATATTCTTCTCTGTCTTCTCTCCAGAGATTTGTCACAAGCACTTTTGTGGAGGAGAAGTACAATTAGTTAAGAAGCATCAGAGATTGCTGGTAATTGGCTGTTCTCAAGAGCCTCTCAGAAAGGGTGAACAATATTTCACATGTGTTTGCATCATGTTTGTTCATTCATGCAAGTGAAATACTCATTAATTGTGTCCTTCTGTATTGCCACAAAGAAAATCTCTTCGTTTGCCTTGCTATAGGTTATAATGCATTACCAGTTTCCACTAAGAAACAGTTGGATCAGTTTTCCAATATGAATCAAGAAAGTCTACAGACCACCACTGGAAGTTTCTCAACCAGCTTTTTGCAAAAAATACCAATAATTACACTGTGACACCACCTTTTTTTAGTCAGATGGTTGCCATTTGTAGAGACCTTGTGCTGGTTACCCTTCAAATACGTAGCCACATAAGGTTTATACATGCTTTCCCTGAAATTCTACTATGACTTAAACATAGAAAAGAATGAAAAAGGAGATACCAAGTAAAACAGAAGTATAGGCTATAAAATTGTAACAGGAGGTTGGATGTATAGGCCCATCAATCTATACTAAATGGTGAAACTGTCAAAGAAGAAGACTTCATATTAAAGGTCATGCTTTATTTCTGTTCTTAGCTTTCTTCCCTCATGCTTTCAATAAAATGCTTCACTTTAGCAAAAAAAAAAAAANAAATCTTTAATTTAAAAAAAAAAAAAAAAAAAAAAAGGTGGCTGTTAATGCAACAGCCATATGTTCTGCTGTTAAAGAGGTTAGCCCAGCTTTTGCAGATTCTTGAGTTCAGCTACAGCTTGCTTGCATCTGGTCTTTGTCTAGATTTATTAATAGCATGGCAAGAATTCTAAATTATGTAGGAGTGTCACAGAGATCATGCAGCATAAATTCACTCCAAGCTAAAGTACAATATTCAGTTTAAGCTTTTTAATGGGCTTCTTTAAAACAAAACTGGACAACGCATCAGAAAATACATTTGAGAACAATCCTGCTTTGAAAGTCTGATGAATTAGGTGATCCAGCCAGTGTATTCTAGTTGTATTTTCCATGGTCCACTTCATTCTCTGCTATCTCATTGTTCCAGTTCCACATCCAGGCACTACTCAGAGACTGTATCTGATAGACTCAACAGCCCAGAGATCTGATGTGCTGCTCCTGGTGGTTCATAAATGCCACTTTGGGAATGTCTAGCATCCCCCTCTCTGTTCTTCCCAACCCTGCACCTGCAGGGCTCAGGCAGGGTATGCAGAAACACAACACAGCCCAGACATAGGTGCTGCTGAGACACGAAGATTTCCAACACCCTCTTCCTCTTCTCTCCAGAGTTTAAGAGCATGGGAGGTGGCACTTAATTTCCCATCCCTTAGGACATTTTCTGCAGTGACAGATGAAAGAGGCCTGGCAGCCCAGCCCATGATGTGCAGCATGGCTCAGGGATGTCCCAGCCCCAGCAGCTTGATGGCTCTCTCACTCCCTCCATACACAGACTCCTACCTTAGGAGGAGACTCTCCTTTTCCTACAAAAATCAGCTGTCCCATTAAGGGAAACCACAGTTAAAAACATTCTTGGTGGACAACAGCCACTCTGTGAGGCCAGAAAGCTGCAGTTGGAGATCTCATGTCATGTTCAAAGCTCTGTTCCATGCACAGAAGGACTTAATAGCTATGTCCCCTTAGCCTGCTGTAAAGCAGCCCATTTCCAAGCTTGAAAGAAGCACAGGTGGCTTATAATGTAAATGCTCATATTTTTCTTTTCATCACATTTAGTACTTCGGCCCAGATGCCTGGAAAGTATTTAAACCACAAGTAAAAAGGGAGAGGTGAGAGATTTCAGCATCAGGAACCTAGGTGTTACACAGCTACAGAAATGCCACCAGAACAACAGGCAGACACAGCCAGGCAGGTAATCTTCCAGCAGGGAATTGAATTGCATGGTAGAGTGATCCAGGGACCAGGCGATCCTTCTAGACCTAGTACTGTTATTATCAAGAGCATGCAAGGGAACTTGTAGTTCAGCACCCTACCTCTGACCTCTTTTCTGTGGTTGGATGAGAATTTATTAAGAGTGTTGCCTTCATAACTTCCACATCTACATCTACAAACTCCATGTAAGAAAAAAAAAAGAACATTTTAAGGTCTCCTAGGTCATTTTTTACAGTGCCATTATGAAAAATACATGAAAAAGCAACTCAGACAGTGCCAGATATCATATATCTGTTTTTCTCCACATGCATTATACATAGCTCTTGCATACAGGTAAAAATAAAGATTAAACAGTCTGGTTTTCACATTGTTTGAATTTGAGATGAGAGAAAAAGCCATCATTTTCTAATGTTCTGGGGGGAATGCTTTTATGGGAGAAGGAAGTAGCACAGCCTTCCTTCCAGCTGCAGGGCAGGAATGTGCAAAGTGTGGGATGGAGGAGCAACAGTGCAGGGCCAAACAGCAGAGAAAGTGATGTACCAAAAACCCAGGTGAACTGGCATGCAATCTAGTTCTCTTCTGTGAAAGACCTAGAACAGTTTCATGGCCAATATCCCATGTTCATCCTGATATATTTATTCTGTCTGTCGTTCTCCCAGAAGTTTCAGTTGGAAAATACCATGGAAATCATCCAAAGTCAGCCAAACGCTCCTTTTGCTTTTCCCCTCTCATTCCCAGAGGTGACCAGTTGCCCTTTTTTTCCTTCTTGGTTATTGCTTCAGACTTGATCAAACTGTAGTAGGTACAAATATAATAAAATGACCCTGACTGTCAGTTGTCAGTCAAGAGAAGCAGTCTGAAATTAGGATCACAGAGCTGTTGTGAAGAGTACAGGGTGTTGTTCTTCAGTTGAGACACCAGATGCACACAAGAACAGGGGTGAGATGTAAGAAACAAGCCAAACTGATGGAAAGGTGAACAGTTTGTCTGATCTGATTGGAGATTGTGGTTCTGGAATAATTTTATCCTCACTGTTTACAGGGGTCTATGTTCTGTAGTTCTATTTTCCAACAACAAAAGCAAACTGTGGCTGCATATTTTCCTTTAAATACAGGGATCATTAAAATAAGCAATTTGAGGCAAAACAAAAGCAAATTTCAACAAAACATAAAAAGAAGGTGGTTCTTCCCTAAAAATGCACCCTAAATATCCTAAAACTTCATTAATGTCAGTAAGTTAAGCAAAAATGCAATCCTGTAAATGTGTTTATATAGACTTTCAAAGTAAAACATGCAAAAAAATGTTTCATCACCTTGAGAATTTAAATAAAAACAAGTATGGTATCTTGATGAAAAGCTAATGTGAAAAAAAAATCTGTTTTAATCTCACATGCCTTGCTCAGAAAAGAGAAGATGGAAAGCTAAAGCCATGCTGAAGGATAGGAATCATGGCAAAGCCATCCTCACAACTGGAGACCCGTTCCCTACTCCTTTGTTTTATAAGTAGGAGGCAGACAGGTTCCTTTTTCACGTGCCATAATCTCCTAAAAGAGGAAAAAGTTTGCTATCTCTGAAACCACAGAAAAACCAGCCTTGGGATTCTTCCAATGGGAAGGTTTCCATGCACAAGCAATGGGCTCTGTAATCTGGAGCCACTACAAGCAGCAAGACAGCAGTTGCAGAAGAGGACACATGTATGCAGCACTCGCCAAAAATACATCATTGTGCCTCCATCTGACAGGTAATGTGGTACAGCACCAGAGAAATGCTGTAAATGAAACCTGAAGTTATCTTTTCAATAACAATATTCTCTCAAGTTTCCAATAAAAAAGAGCACAGATGTAAATAAAATAAATATATGCATAATTAAATCCACCTGCATTGACAGTAAATTCCTTCTGCATATATCTAATGAAATCTGCTGTAAGAAGGCCATAAAAAAATAAATTAAAAAAACCAGTGACTCTCCACAGATGCAACAAGTGTATTGAAACACATTGCATCAGCTCCCCTTATCTCTAGGTCTTCTGTAAACAGATCTACAACAAAAACTGGGGGCATCATTTTGACAGACTCATTTTATCCACAAATGCTGATTAATTTTGTTACTTCAACCAAAAATCCTATGCTTTGGGACAGGGGAAATCTCCAGCTGACATTCTGAAAGCCTTTCCAAGCAGATGGCATTAACTTGCCCATGAATCTGAGCCTCTGACCCAGCATTAATGTCAGGTGCTCATCACCTTTCCTACAGTCATTTCTAAAGAGTCAACCCAGGAAGGCAAGGAGGTTTCCAAGCCTGAAGTAGTCTGAGATCAGAAGGAAAACAATCAACTACGTACAAACCTTAAATAAACTTAATAAACTTATAAAAAATGATGGTAGGTGTGTACAGATTTTCAGGAATTCTCTCAGACACCACACATTTAACTACTGAAAATTAAATTTGACATTTTCCGTGTCAACAAAGGAACATACTTACAGCCCAGCTCCTAGAAACCATTAAATCTACAGAATTAAGGAATGCATTTTAACTTATATGACCCCCATCAATATTACTGAAAAACAGCCTTGAACTACCACCAGTGAGCCACTCTTCAGCAACAATTTAAAAAAATCAGAAATTAAGAGGAGAACACATCACAGGAACTATATCTTTTCTTACTGACTGATCTTTTGTATTTCTTTGACTTTTTTCCCTCCCTCTCTCTGTCTTCTTTCTTACAGCAACTTTCTCTGTCATGGAACTTTCCAATGGTGCTTTTCAGGATGATTTCCCACAGTTATTCCCAGATCCCATTTCAATGGCAAACCAATTCACATGAAATAGGGCACTTCTGTGCAGCATGTTAATAGCAATGGTTAGGGAGCTTTCTTCTGGTTCCCTCTGATGTTTAACAACATCCTGTCTTTCCCAAGGCTTATAGAGGTAAGAAACAGCAACAATCCTTTTCTATCATCCTTGACTCAGAGTGATTTTGGCATGCTAGTTTCTTGCCCCTAACCAAACATAAAACTTTGCTACCCCTATTTTAAGAGTCTTGATCAGAAGAAAATGAGACCTGCATTGCTGTGAAATTCAGAAAGCAGTGCCTAAGCCCTCTAGAGAAGGCTTAGCTGCTAACTTGGCAAGGACTGACATCATACACCTCTTCTGGGACATTGTACCCCTCGGCCCTACCCTCAGACTATCAGCAGCTGAACAGCTTTCAGCCTCATGTAAAAGAGCAGCCCAATCCCATCATTGCTTTGTAGCTTAAATAGCTGTGAAGCCAGAAAATAATTGCCCAGGTCTATCTCCCTCTTGCACAAAGCTGGTATTTTGCTTTTCATCTTTCTGACTATTTCAAATCCCCTCTCTGCTAAGCTGTGGCAGTAGGGAGACAGGCAGAAGGTCTCAGGGGTTTGAACCACTGTCTCTCTTAGTCACAGTATAATGCCTTTCCTCTTTTGATATTGCCCATTGGCTTCAGTTGCTTTCTCCTTGTCCAATTTCATGCCAAAATCTAGTGTGGGTATATATATACATATATATATATATATATATATCATTATATTCACTGAGCAACATTTTCACCCTTGGCCCTTTTCCACATGTAGCCTAGTGAAAGCTGGCTTTCTGGCAGCATTTTTTGGAGGCCAGCAGCACCACTGCCATTTCAGTGTCTCAGAGCATCATTCATACCAGACTTAATCATAATGTAAGCATCCTTGTGATGTCTCTAATACAGGTGAAAAAACAAGGGCACCAAAAACACAGAGGGTAAGAGTTTTAAGAAGGAATTAGGTGCCAAAATCACCCAAGATTTCAATACACGCTTCTGCTTTAATAAATTTACACCAACAACATATAGAGCAAAAGTGGAAATTAAACCATAAGCCTGGTTTTCCCCGATGACATAACACCCTCCCTTCCCTTGCTTGGAGAGTAATATAAATCCAGGAAATACACAAAACCATCAGTCACATTAGGAAAAGTGGCTTTCAGAGCAAGGTATGTATTAAACCACATTTTAATACTTGACTGAAATGTTTTCTTCTCAGAGACATCAGTGAGAGAAAGGTCTCTGAACCACCAACTTCCTAATTTGAAAATCCCAGACAGCATTCTGCCCTTTCAGGTAAAACATACTGCAAAGGTATGGTAAAAGGACACCAGTGTGGCCAAATACAAGTAAGGGACCTGTCAACAAATCTAACAGACCAAGAGACTATTTCAGAAGACTTCTACCAGGAGTTAACAACTGAACATTGCATTTATCTCCAACTCTTTACTTAGTTGAAATATCCAGGCTTCCTGATTGAGCTAACTGACAATACCTAAAACATTTATTCCTATGCACAAAATTGCATACATACTTGAGAACCATAATTTTAAGTGTTTTTATTTGCTCTGGGCTCCATAGCACTAATCCAACTTCTTCCACCCCAAGATTTTCAGCCCTCATAACTTGTGTTTACGTATTTTTTCCCTGAATCTCTAAATGCTGACATATGTACAGGGTGGCTGGGCACTGCAACAGGCTCCCCAGGGCAGTGGTCACAGCATCAAGCCTGTCTGAGTTCAAGAAACATTTGAACAACGCTCTCAGGGACATGGTGTGACTCTTGGGGTGTCCTCTGCAGAGCCAGGAGTTGGACTCAGTTATGATGAGTCTCTTCCAATTGAGCATATTCCATGATCCTGTGATTCCATATGCTTTTGATGTCAAGCAAACACAAAAGAGCCTACTCATTTAATAGTTACATGAGCAAAACTGTGCACATTTTTACAGAGTGAAGCTACTGTAATTTGGTTTAGTGCAATGGTTGGTTCTGAGCACAGGAGGAAAAGATTTTTTTTTTAAGAAAAGGCAGAGAACAAATACCACCAATTGACAAAGGTCACTTTACAAACCAGACCTTCACGTTTACTGTTCCTGGGTTTGTAATACAAAGATACTTAGAAAGGGGAACATAAGTATTACCACCCCTTTCACAAACAAAAGTAATATGAAAAACATACAGACACAAAAGGAAGAAAAAGCTAGCAAAATTAAATAATTGCCAGAGGAGGTCACTTAACAGCAAAGACTGAAGACATGCAAAGATGCAACTGAGCAAACCAAAGTTGATGGAGACACAGATGAAAAAACTTAGATCAAAATAAGTAAGAGTCACAGTTGAAACAAGGCCATAGGATATTTTAGTGTTATTCTCTTTGCTCAGAATACCTAAAGCAAGTGTCCAGCCACAGCAATTTTCTCCCTCCCTCCCTCTTTTCCCATGGAAAAGCTGATGAAGATAAGTTATTCCTTTTGAAGCAAATATTTATGAGTAACATACATTTAACATCTGAAAGAATACCTATGCTCTGAAATACCATTCAGTTTTTCTCCATCACCCAAGACTTTCAAATTTCAAAAATGTGCAGTAATGTTTTTTCATGTGGGTGTAGAATGCAAGACATCAGGGCACCCATTTGGCAGAATGCCTGAAACTGGGAGTAGAATGAGACAGGGTTAAATGAAGTAGGTCTGCCTGAGGCAAAGTAACTCATGCTTATGTTCCTCTTCCCAGATTATTGCAGTTCTACAAATCCCACTGGCAAAGTACAAGCAGTTTAGCAGACAGCTCAGGAGACATTTTTCAGGTTGATTTTGATCTGTTTAGACAGTTTGTATAAAGGTTGTTCTTGTTCAATTGGTTTATTTTCTCTGTCTCAAAAGCTTTCCTTGAAAGCATTACTCTAGTTCTCTAGCAATTCCCAGGCTTTTGAATCAGAGAAAGCAACATGAGTTGTTTGAAATATTCAGACCTAACAGGTATCATATTTTCTATCTGTAAACAACAACTTAGCCATCTCTCTTCTATCAAACACCCCACTGAGATCAGCAGAGTTGTTCTTACCTTGCATCAGTACAACATAATAGACAAAATACAGCAAGCATCCTCCACTTCAGGTAAAAAATGCCAAACCAAAAAAACACTGAGATGTCTACTATAAGTATTTGTAAAAAACCTTTCCATCTCAGTAAGCAGCTATGCTGGCAGTCTTGAGTCAAGATTACTGAACAAAAGAACACTACTAAGTTAAGAATATTAAACATTGACCTGTATTAAAATATTTTGCTGGTGGGAATTTCAGAAGCCTGATGGCAATATACCTTTACATGTTTATGCTACCATTTCATCTCTGGGAGAGTTTATTATTGAGGATAAATGTTTGTAGAACAGAGCTTTTTCCAAAATAACAGATTACACTTCTTCTGGCTGTTTACACTGAAAGGTCAGGACCGAACTTTCTGTTTGGGAAAAGAGACATACTAACCACGACTATGTTCCTGAAGTACCTACATTTTTGGCAGTCCATTCATATCTTGGGAGGTAATCCCCAGCAAACATCACATGCACTAATCTTGATACTTCTCCACCCAATACATTGAAAAATATCCTGTTGTCCAACAAAAAAGAAAAAAATTCAAACCCAAACGAGTCAGTGATGATGTCAATGTAAACACAGCAAAGGACAGAAATGAATCACAAGAAAGGACAGACATGCCAATAACATCAGACCACAGATACATTAAAAAATCTCCAAACACTGAAGACCTCAACTTGTCCTATGACTTAGGTCACAGAGTTCAGTCTAGACAATCTCACGCAATTAAAACTAAGCACACAAAGCCTAGTCTAAACCTAATAGTTTTTACAGAAAAATCTCTGATGATTACAGATCTTCTCATTTCTTTTTGGAATTTATTTATTGGCAAAATAACTTATTTTCTTATAGAAAAAAATATTTTAATCTTCAATACCAAGAATTCATTATTGTTTACAAGCATTTCTTGCCACAGCAAACAAGTCAAGCTCTAGTCATAAAAAACTGACTTTGTTTCCCTTGATACTCCAACTTGCCTTTGGTTGCATGTTTTTTAATTCACAGACACTGGTAACTAGAATTGTATGCAATACTGCACTATTCACAGTCTGGGACATCAGGACTTGCATTTGGGGGGATTAAAGTTGCTCCATATTTCTACTGGACAACCTGGATGCTGTTTACTCCTTTCCATAAAACTCACCACATAAATGATTTAACTCTTTCAGAAAGAGTCTCTACATCTATGTTATGCAATCTCTATTGATGGGTCAGTGAGAGTCTAGCTGTCAAGACCACCCAGGTCATTCTACCTGGTATTTTATTCTTCCTTCATGGTTTAAGTCTCTCCAAGCTTTAACAAAAGAAAAGTACGTCCAAAACAGACTGCAGGAAGAGCTCTAACAATCAATTTCCCTCTAATCTTGCATTTCCTTTCTCAAAGCCTAACCTTTGCTTGTTTATTATCTGTCTTTCCAAATAACCTATTTTACAGACAGTATTTTAGATGTTGTGCTTCTCATGAAAAAGATAAAAATTAGTTTTCCACAGCTATCCAGAAGAAGACAGAAAGGCTTCCTTTCTGTTCAAAATCAACAATTGAAGGCAAGTGGAAGAGCATAACAATGCTTCCTATTGAGAGAAGAGTAATACTTAAGTATTCATTTTGATTTTCTATAGGGCAGATTGTAAAGTTATAACTGTTGAGTTATATGAATTTCTGAGACTTATGAAAAATTCTGGGAACCTGGACCTCAGACTTCATTTCTCTGGGATTTCTTTCATCATCCTGGGTAAAGATGCCCAGCTCTCACCTGTCTGAGCTCTGCATTTTGCCACCATCTCCATCATGACAGAAACCTTCTAGTAAAGTCTTTGCTAGTTGCCTTCTCCTCATTAAGCTACAGTAAATTCCTTAAGAGAAAATGAAACAATATTTCCATGCATACATCTTTAATCATACTTCAGGCAATCTCAATTCCATTGGCTCTTCATACTTATTCTGTTTATCTTCTTGATAGTGCTGTATTACATGGCTAAACAGTAGCTTACAACTGATTCCTTTTTCCTTCTCAAGACATGGAACAGTCTACTTCCTGGTCATTCGTTCCCTTGCGAAAGGTCGTACATTTTGAAGAATTTTCTGGGTCTTCAATACAGCAGCCAATAGTTTCATACCATCCTATTAGTAAACCCATCCAGGACCCAAGATTCAGCTTTTCTAAGTGCATTAACCCCTTTGGTAACTTCTTGTAGAGTCTTGAGTTACTGTTTTTAATACCTATATTGAAATCTTTAGTCCCTAATCCTAATATTAGTGGTCTTCCCTGAAAATTTGTGTCCCCAATTTCTTTAACCAATAGAGAAGACTTTAAGAAGTCTCTTTGAATTATTCTAATCATTCAACTGTTTCATTAAATCCTTACATAGAAATCAAACTGAGTCACCCAGGAATGACTTACACCAAGTTTATCTTTCATGATCAGCTTTTCATGCCGTCCTCTACTTAAAATAACTATAACTTTTGACCCAGTGATTACCTATTGAAGGAATGTCTAAGATTTGGCCATGAAATTAGTACTGTTATGTTTTGTGGAGATGCAGAAACCTGGCAGATAGCAACATCTCTTGATTAAATGCAAGTATGAAACATGCTTTTTTCTCCTCAAAATTCTTTCACTGCTGCTCTGTAGGCATCCAGAGGTCAGGCCAAAAATGCTGATGCTTTGAGGCCAGCATACTTTTGATTTCATCCATAGAAGAGCAGAAACTGGAAAGCTATATGAAATGTATACTTTTCATGTTTAAATGCTGCAGTGTGTTTCTCAAAATGTTTAAACAAGTCGGGACATAAATCTCTCAAGTGGAAAGCTAATAAACATTCACATATGCATTTTGCTCATCTCTGAATGTGGTGGTAATTTAGTTATTCCCTTATTTATGCAGTGGGACAAAGATCAGGAAAGATCATCAGTGAAAACTATTTGGCTGTCTGTTAATTTTCTTTACTCCTGGTTGTTTAACATTTAAACTTATAACTAATGGATCTTTTCTATTTGGTAGGAAAGTAGGATGACAGATTGTGGGAAGGAAAATGTGAGCTGTATGGAAAGAGAGCAAGGAAAGGAGAGTGACTAATCCAACAAACCTGTTGATAGCAAGCAGAGAGCAGAAAATTTAAAAATGGCCTCTTCTAGCCCACCCCACCATGTCACAGTCATGGTTCCTACAAAGAACTTAATGCCAATAAAGTATTACAACAGCAGCAATTCTCCACGTCATAGGAGAGAAAGTCAATTTAGAACAAATAATTATAACACTTCATAACATTCACAGAACAGGAATGGAGTATGGAGTATTAATCTAGAAGGAGACAATAAGCTACCTTTCCTGATTCTGAGTATAAGGATCCTGCAGGAATCAAAGGAAGACTCTCAGGATATGCCATAGCAGAACAAGTGCTCTACCCACACTTTGTCATCACTGGCACTCAAAGAGAAGTCACTCAGACCTTGTTGAAAAATAACAAGAGACCTTAAGCACGTCAAAGAACCATCACAATAAAATAAAAAATATATGGGGTGATCTTCTGGGAAAATTATCTAAACAGTTTCAGTCAGTATGTGCCTGACCATCATCAGTTTTTGCTTCATTTCTTATCAAGGAAGATTTGAAATGCCAAGGTTTTGAAGCAACTGATCCTCTCAGATTCAAAAAACAATGCAGCATCTCTATATTTTCTCTTTTACCCAGTCCTCTGAACTTTCTGCTGCCTTCAACTCCTTCGAAAACTGGAGTTTGAAAAGTTGAAATCCAGCATGCCAGTTAAATTACACAGGATCAGTGAAATCATGTAAACAACCAGTAAACAACCAGTGGAGTGATCATAACTAAAAAGGACAAAGAAGGAATAAACTTGTAAACACATGACCCTGGCTTCAATAGTATGAAAGATTTAAATAAGGAAAAAAAATAAATAAATCAAGGACATAGCACACTCAAAATGGAGAAGTTGAAAGATTTCATCATATACAACATGGGTCTACTAAAAATAGGTGGTATAAGACAGATCTTTATGTAGCAATCTAATCAAACCTCCAAATAATGACAGCGGATCACAGGACAAGTTCAAAGCTGAAAAACAGGGAAGATGGCAGAAATACAAAAGTATATGAAGAAACAGTTAAAAAGGAGATGTCACTTAGCTGTACTGCTAAATAATCTTGATTTGAACAAAATTTGGAAATTAAACTCCTTAAGTTTAGAGATATTGATTTTGTATTGATTGTATTTATCGTCAATGACCTCGATGCAATAAGGGCAGGACACAGACAAGGTGGAAGGATGATTTGAGATCCTACACTTCTGTTGAAGTTTCGTTTCCTCATCAATAGCCTGCAGTTTCTTATCAGCCTTTGAAATTTAATAACACCAGACGTTGAAGAGCTTGGAGGTCAAGAAAGGAAGCTGGCCCTGCATGATACCAAACTATTTCTGGAAAGCTACTGAGTTCACCTCATGCAAGGATGGGTGTCTGTACTACTTCCATCATAGCACATAACATTTTTCTCCCTAATAGTTCTAATACAGTGAAGTAAGAATGTGCTTACCAAGCAAACAAACTGCAGTATTATCTCCCCCTGCAACTGAAATTAAATGGATTCCTAAACGTATTTTTCCTCACTGGAAGTTCCTGACTTCTTGCTTGCATTTAACCACTCAGACCTTAAAAATTACTGGTGTGGTTTTCAGATTAGATACCCAGTACCTATCCATGCTAAGCCAAATCCTGTCCTGATTTAAACCCCAGGCAACTCTAAGTGAAAAATGTGGAGGTCCTTTAAAATTCCTCCAAGACATACCTTGCTGTATGGTTAGTGTCCCTTGCCCCAAAATCCAAAGCATACTGTACCATAACTGAAAATGTTGGCCTGGCATGTCCACAGAATACGTGACACCAGTTTTTGTTTTTCTCCCAACAGCCTATTTCCTTCAGAGAATATTTTCTCCCACCCACTGAACACCACTGTCTTGTAGTACATTTTCTATTTTACTGTTCCATAGCTTTCATTTGATCTGAAAAGAGACTAAATGAAACGTTTGCTACTAAAAGATTTCACCTTGAGTAAAATTGCATGTTTCCCCTGGTTGCTCCTATTCATACGTGGTGTATTAGAACAGAGTCCCACAAGTTTTCATTATTCAGGCATTTAATCATATGGAAAATGTGGTAATTTAATTAAAACAAGCCATATAGGTTAGATATCCCAAGGGATAAAGACTGAGGAAAAATGATCTAACTTCATTGCGTTTCCATTTCAAAAATGTATTAATATTAGATCAGAAGACCACAGCAAGAAAAAGTATTAAAAATTAAAAATAAAGAAAGAAAGAAAAAAACATGCTGTTCATTTGCAAAGCAGTAATCCAACACTAAGCCAATCTCAAGAAGCCAAAAGTTGCACTGCTCTGTCTCGTGTCTGCAGCGGGTGTTTGTCAGAACATAACACAAGCAGCCATTACTTGCTGTACTACAGCAAACCCTGGATTTGTTTCTTCACATGAAACAGGGAAGACATAAAGTGTTATTAGGTTAAACATCACTACTAAAGATGGCACTTGTCAGACGATCATGAAAGGTTTTCAGTCTTCCTTGCTATAAAGTGCAGTGTTTAATTCTTCCCAAAACTTATGTCATGTACCTGGCACTCAACTTCAAAATGATTTATCAGCCTGCTATTGGGAGGAGAGAGTACAGGGGGAGGCAGATTCATACACACAGATGTTTGCCATTCTCTCTAAAGTCCATGATACACTCACTAAGCCAACCTTTTGTTTTACATGTTATTAAATAGTTGCTTCTCTCTCTGACTGAATAGTCTTTCCCTTCCCCTCCCTCTCACAAATCCCTCAAGCCACAGCCCTAATTCCAGAACCTTTAAAGAATTTGTCCAAAACACCCTTCAGGCAGACTTCCATCAGTTATCAGCATCCTAGATGGCCTCAGAGGTGTACACAAAAAGGGACTGCTATGTTAGATTTATTTTATGTAATAAAAGCAGTTACTACACTCAGTGTCGACACATACTTACAGCACCTATATAGCCATTTGCTCTTCTGTAATTCTGCCTTTTTTAAGTGGACTCAATCCTACATTTTCTCTCTTCCCAAAACTCCAACAGAAATTAGCAAAAGATACAAGCCTGCATTTTTCTATACATGATAGAAAAAAATCAGCAAAGTATAGGCACACTACTCATCTGGCCTGTGTCTGCACATTTTCAGTGACATTCCCATAATTTATATGTGCTGTTGTAAAATACATCAACATATTATATACAAAAATACTCAACTTCCCACACATTTTCTATAAACACTGAGCAACATTTTATCCTAGTTTTAAATGTCCTTTCAATACTTTTCATCCCTTCCTTTCCAGGATGTTCACATTTTCCAATTTCTTTGGCTAATCAAGAGCATTTGAAGAAAAGAGCAAGCGTTCAAAACAAAGATTTCACAACAAGTTCTACATTTTTTTAAAAAGCATTACAGCATATTCTTTGTCATGATGCTGCTGCTCTTCTATTTTCACAGCTTAAGCTCCTGTGTTAGCCCAAGTATGCATATCTTAATTTGGTGAGAAAATATATATAATCCAACTCTACCTTGGAGCAAAGATAGGCATGTTGAGTCCCAGAAGCCTGGCCAGAGTTCTGTAATAGCCCCCACAGAAGCTCAAAATGTCCAAGCAGACACAGGTTCAAAGAGTTAAATCTGTTAATCAAAGTGTGCACACTTGAAGCTTGTCAGGTAATTGAGTTCTAAGCAACTCCTTCAGCTTCAAATTAACCAGAATAAGGAAAAGTGGGAACATTTCTAAAACACACTTGGATTTCATGCTTTCCTTTCAACAATCTGCATATCCTTCATATAAGCTGTTTCCTGCTGCAGATTTGGGATCTTTCACAACAAAAACCAAATAACAAAAATAGATGAAAAATGAACATAAGCAACATACAACTTTTGTTATTCATTACTGATTGTTGTGGGAAAAGATAAATCAAAACATCAAATTTAATTCAGTTTAAGTGAGAGAGTTTTGTAGAAATAGACCACTTGCAGAAGAATCCCTAACTCCAACACTCTGCACCCAGAGAACCCAGTTGAGGCTGTGGGATAACAGGCTGTCAGCAGCCTACAGCTACACAGGTTTGCTTTTTCAGGGCTTTTATGTGCTTTGCCTATCAGTAATCTTTAATTCAACATAGTATGAATTATTTTGGTAATTATCCAATCCATCAAGATATCAAACTTCCATCGGCTGGTCACAAGAGTGAAATTCACTTGACCCGGCAGTCGTGGCTTGGAGGAGCCTTACATGGTGTAAATGACCAGGTAACACAGGTTAATACTTAATTACACTGGGAGATGGTGTAGAATTTTGCCAAGTTTAAACTGTGTCAGATATCCCTCTGCCTATTTTGACTTGTTATTACTTCTGTTTTAGGGATGTTTGTTTCCCCCTCCAGGTTTTCAGAATTTACACAATGGAAAATGCTACCCCATTTATACACTCATTGTATTGCGAAGTTCCCAACCTACTGATCACCATCAGAGAGCTGTTATTTGTCACTGGCAACTTGTACAATCGGTTCAGCATGATTTGCTTTAAAACCGTTCTAAGCCTGTTGTGTGTTCATCTGGAACGATTTTTAAGATAAAAAACACTGACAGATTCTCACTTTTTTTCATTGAGAACACAACATGTTTTGCCCAAGGCAAACTGCTTCTCAGTAGTCAGCCAGAGGAATACCACACACTGTAAAAGTTTTAAGTGTTAAGTCCTGAAAACTGCTTGTGCTCCAGAGTGTTGATGATGCACCGAAGGAGGTAAATAATACCACAAACATCACCTCATTGGAAGCATCCCATTGCCCAAACATTATCAAACACAATTAAGCTTATCTACCAACAGGTTTGGGTATTTATCTGCTAAATTGTATATATTACAATTGCTATATTAAAAAAGCTTTTCAGAGTCTGGCCCACAGTGATTTAAATGCCAGGTTCAAAATTTTTAAGTGGGGCAAGTAATGAAACGCAAATTTTTTCCAGGGAACACAAAATATTTTCTTAGCATTTTAAATGACTTATGTCAGTTATTCAGAATTTTAATTATTAAATTACTAAATAAACAACAAGCAGATGACATTCTCTTACACCTTTTGGATAACTTTAGTCTGTTTACTCCAAGCACTAGGGAGGTAGAAGAGGAATTTTTCATTCTCCAGTGCTGGCAGAGTCAAAGTTGCCAGCAGTATGCTCCTCCTTTCCCAGCTGACCAGAAAAAAAAACAAAAAAGAAATGAGAAAATAAACAAGGAAGAAGGGTAACATATGGCATAATGCAGGGGCAGAGACTGATCACAGGGTTATGAAAACATGAAATACGTGATGCAGAAATCAACTGCCAAACACCAGAAATGAAAAATATTGATGGAAGAACTGCAATTTGATGGACATACAACAAGCATACAGTAAAAAGACCTTTATACAAAAAATATCACATTGTGGCACAAAATAAAAAAATAATTAATAGTCAAAAAATTTCCTTCCTTCTCTCTTTCACACACATCTTTAAAGTTCTGACTATCAAAAAACCTCATTTATATCTTCCAGTCCCAAGAGCGTCCTGATCATTGTTATTAGAAGGACTTTTAAGGAGCCATGGCTTTTGTATGGAAATTTTCCTCCTAGAAGGGCTGCGATTTTTGTTTTGTTTAGCATTACGCTGTTTTGCAAGAGAATCCATGGATTTAAAAAGCAGTGCAAAATTACAGGTTGTAACAGAATTATGTGTGCATTCATGTAAGTGATGTAGCCTTAAGATGCAATTCAAATTATTCTTAAGACAACATTTAATAAAAAAAATCTGCAAAACACTGCCTCAGAATATTAGCCTGAAATGAATATTCCCATTTTCAAACCTCTTCATCACTGAAGATTTTTAGCTGAAGTCCAGCAGGCTGCTTGGGATGTGAAGTGATGTAGCTTCAGAGTATCGGTGCCAATTCAGGTGTTATGCATCCACCTTCAGCTCACTCTGCCTTTTTACCTTCCCCTTTTTACTGCAATGAAAGGTAATCAACCCTTTGCAAAGCTCCTTGTCACTGAAGATTTTCTTAGAAAAGGGAATGCAGGCAATAAGCTGCAATTCTGAAAAACATAGGCATGATACTATTCAAAGGGGTGGGAAGGGAGTTACTTTCAGATGCTCTAACAAGAGCATTTCAAAGGTAGATGGTGGAATTAGTAAGGGGCAACTGGGTAGCAAACTGTAACCTGTACCTTTGAAAATCAGCCCTAAAGGGATCAACTTACTATGCCTGACAGGGAGAACGAGGACATGTGTGCATCACTACTTCTTGTTTATACTCCACTCACATTTTCCAGTGATTTTAGACTCCCCCAGAGGTTTCCTCTTACTGACTTTTATGTCTACAAGTGGATCATCTGAACAAACTCAACTATTACCAAGCTCTAATATGAAATTAAGAATATTCTCACTATTAAATACACAGTATGTATCCTTTAATACAGAATATTCTACCCTCAGCTGTTTACACGTAGCTCTAATGCAGGGGGAAGAATGTGAAGGTTAAATACAGCACTAAGTGTATTCCCAGTGAAATCCACCTTCTTTGCTGTAACTGCAGAAATCTGAGAGAAATAAAGATAAAATGACAATGACCTGAAAGGTCTGTTCTGAATAGCAACAAAATTTTCCTGTCAAGGTGAGAATCCTATGCCATTTTGTAAGGGACAGGTAGGAATCATTCCCAAAGAAATAACAGTACTTGCTAGTCTCCAAGAAGGTTTTAGCCCTGCTGTGACATCCTCAGGCTGGTTTTCTCTGCCCTCCGTGGCAGGCAAAGGAGTTCATGTTCTTCAAAAGGCACACAGCACACCTAGTTCAGAGACTCAAGTACCGCAAGAGTTCCTGGAATAGCTTCTCTGAATAGAGCAGAAGACCATGGTCTGCATAAAGGAGAGCTTAAAATGCAATCAGACTTAGCAAAATGAGAAACAATAAAGATAACAAACTACCAGCATAATTCATCATACTGTATTACCTAAGGTTGCTGAGAGAAAATGTAACCCAACTGCACAGAAGAGAAAAATTGTTGTCCAAAGTCAGTGCTGATCTACAACTTCAACTGGCCTGTCAGCCACAGGGGATTATGCGGGGTGGGGATCATCATAAAAACTGGCTGTCTCTGCCCACATGCTTTTTCATGAGTTGGCTTCCTCTCATCTGGAACACTTGGGATACTGTCTGGAAAGCAAAGGCAGCTACATTTCATTTGTCAAAGCAGAAGCCATAAAGAGGAATGAATAGCAGTCAAGCACGCAAAGGCCCTAGGTACAAAGTCCCTCATCACCTTTATTTTAGCCCAATGCATTGCACAGCTATATCATCTGGACAAAAACTGTGAGAACTCAGCAATGCGAGCTACTTTTTTTTTTTTAATGTCTTTATGATTGCAAATTATTTCCACAAAAGTTAACTCTCCCTACAGAAAGCAACAGACTTCAGAAAGGGCCTTGGAGACTGGAAGTTGTAAGTCATTGTCCTGCCTGTGAATCTCACAATTTTATAAAGACATTATATGGACTGACTGTCATATTCAGCTGTTCATAAGCACCTGGAATTTAACAAACCAAATTAAAACAGACAGGCTCCTAGTCTTCTTTGTGTATTCAGTCACAGTACTCAAAATCTGCTAAATTATCTCCATAATAAATTTTTTTCAATTAGTTTCACAATAAAGTCAAAAGGTTCAAATAAATAATAAATAATAATAAAACACTTTTATAAAATAAATTTCTGTTGCATGAAATATTTTGTTGTTACCATTTGCTTTGCTTCTCCTAAAGTACAGCAAGGTAAATCCCCTTGTCTCCAAGTCCAATGAATTATTTAGCAATAATCATGTGACTCATACCAATTCACCAATGACCACCACACTTGATAAGTAATTTGAAACATGAAAATTTGTTTTTTTTTCTGAGATTCAAGGAGTTATTTTCTTTCTACTGCAAAAAATAGGCTGAATAGGTGATCTGCTAAGAAAAGGAAACCTAGCACAAACCAAGATGGAAAGGGTGCACTCTTCATTTACCCTTGTTTTCCTTGCACAAATACCTCATGATTAACAGACAATGATTGCTGTAATTACATATATATATATATAGATTTTTTTTTTTTAAGAAGCTAATGTTTGCAGAGACATAGGTAGACTCTTTCCCAGTAAGGTCTGATAAAAGTTAAACCACATCTGGTATTTTTGTCACATATTTCCAGCTGGCGTTTACAGCAACACAGCTTAGACAAACAGATAAGAATGAAAAAAATTGATTTTTTATAATAAAGGGGAAGAAAAAAGGTAAAGGTGCCTATCTTGACTTAATTTCCCTATGATGATTCACATTCCATCTGCTGCTCTACTCTAATATTGACGTAAGGGACACAACTTCTTTTATTGCACAAGCACAGGTTTTATATTTTATGCTTACTGCATCAACTGCCAGTTCTTATGGAACCATACCTAAGATAGCATCCAACTGCCCTCCTAGGTTCTTGGTGCCTTTAATAACAACTGTGACACCACTTTCTATTCCAAAACCCATTTACTCAAGCTAGTAATCAACTTCATAATGCAGATTATTTCATGCCTTTAGTATAATTCATCCCAAATCTGTGAAGCAAGACAGAGAAATGATAGGTGAACCCTTCTGAAAACCAACAAAAGGAATATAGACCTTTAACAAGACTCTCTTAAAACCTACCCAAGTGACTTCAAATTTTTGGTGTCCATTATTTGATACACTAGAAAAACACTCAAAGATGTTCCTGAAGTCCAGGAGGAGAAAGCAAACACCGGGAGAAACCAGACTGTTAGGGAATGGAGACGTATCAAGACAAGCTGAGACTTGACAAAATAGAAACTTAAAAATCTCTCTCTGTGTGCGAGTCATTCAAAGACCAATAGCAAGGTGAGAGCCTTACCCAGAGACACATACCAGGTGCCCTATGCACTCTGTTACTTACAGGACTGCAGGCCTAAAAGCAAATAAGTAATTTTTTACAGTGATGGGAGAAAAAATAAATATTTTTGTAATGCAATTTTGCATTCTCTTTTTTAGAGATGTGTTTGTTGTTATTATTGGGAACCTATTTATGTTTTTAAATAAAAGAGAAGGAGAGAGGCAAGGTGGATCAGGTAGATTTGCACACCATGACTATTTAGAACCTGCACATACAGTGAGGGTTCTTCCATGAGAACAGTTTTCCAGTTAGCCCTCAAATGCTGCATTCCTTCTACTGTTCATTATCTTTCTATGAGGAGTCATTCAACTTTTGATTCCAGATTTCTGTAGAATACATTTGTGTGCTTCTCTAGTATATGGTACAAAGCCCAAAGCACCTTCCTTTTTCAGCAGAGGGGGAAAAAATGACAATTGCTTGCAAGTAGTTTAACACTTCATTTTCTCTTGCACATCTGAAACAAATCACACTCTTGTTTCAGAAGCATAAACACAGTTGTGCTGCTGCTCTTCTACTAGACAAGACTGCACCTGGAACATGTTTGACAACCTCCTGTACTTGGAATCCTATAGTGTTCATTTACAGAAGAATGAAAAAGGTCAGTGTTAAATTATAACATGCATATGCACACACCCACGTGCATGACCTACACAAAGTATGAGGTATAGTTTTAATAATAATTTCTGTAATATATTCAATATGTATTTGTAGTAAAGAAGGCACTCAGCATGAAATCAAATTTGGGGGGCTGAAGGAAAGGGTTTATGGCTACTGGAATTTTCTTTTGATGTTATAAATTGCTAAATTTAACACTTCCTTTTATCTGATTATTCCAAAGAAGACAGAAAGCTGGAGTAACACATATAGCAAATCAAACAGGTCTCCTGATATGAGTTACTATTTTATGTATGATACATAAAGAGTTTCACATTTACTGTTTGTGGGTCTTGAACCTTTTTATCCTTCCTTGCTTTCTGAAGTTGATCTCTTTCCAAAATAATTTGCACATAAAAAATCATTGCGGATGTCAAGCTACAAAAAACTAGCAGTAAAAAAAGACATTTGTTTGCATATATCATTCAAAATCATACCCTTAAGAAAGCTGCATTCTATCAAGTCTGTCCAACACAAACTCTGAAGAAAGCAGCTCTAAATAATTCCTTAAGACACAGCACTTACTCTGTTGTGAATGAAGAGTCATTATATCCATTCTGCTCAGAGTTGCAGCAATTGTCCATATCAGGATACTCTAATGAAGCCTGTCATTAGCATGCTGAGCCACTTCAGTAGCTTAGCACTTCTTTTTGTTTTCATTCTGTTACTTGGCATTTAATTTGCATTTCTATGAACTTCCAGGAGCTAAGCCTGCTGGGCTAGCAAGCCTCAGCTCCCAGGGAAACTCCAGGATACGCTTCAGCTCACACTGTCACCTTTCAAATACTTCAAACATTTTGGTTATTCACATTTATGAGAAGGGATGCAAGCAAAATGTTTACCTTTGAATTTTAGTAGTTAAGAAAACTGCTTTGCAAGACCAGCTTAGCAGTCTCTGGTAAATCACAATACTGGCTGACCAAACCCCTTCATTGTGAATTCCTACAGAATATTCACCTATCTCTCAATTCAGCCCAAATGAGCCTCACAGGAGCAATGTCAAACATTGCACATGACCATTTCAGCAGTGACAGACTATAGAGGGGGAAAAGTGACAAACCCTCTTATTTCACACTACTTATAGTATTCCAAAGACTGTTAAAAACTGTTTGCTTTGGGGTAACCAAAGCATGGCTGGTCATCATTTTTGTTGTGTTGGGATTTCCACATATGACACCCCACACACACTCCTGCCCCACATCTCAGCACTCAGCAGTGCCTCTGGACAAATTCACACCAGAGCCACGATGTTCTCATTGAGGCCAAACAAATGCCAACACTCAGATCTCTTCCGGAACTCCCCTAAAGGAGTTGCATCCCATGGTCTGGGTGTGGTCAACTTTGTCCTCTCCTGGCTAAATAGAGCCCTGTGTTCCAATGGCTGTATTTTATACCTAGGCATTATTGTGCATCCTAAACTTTAGTACCTCTCTCCCCAATAAGATAAAAAAGCTAAGCTATTTATTTTAAGTACTGTCTTCCTACAGAAGAACACAAAATCACGACTCAGATCTTTTTGCTGGTTTGAAATAAAAACCTCTCCTTTAAATAGAATTAGACAGCCAATCAGTTCAGAACAGATCTAAAAAAGTTTATTGCATGGCTTACTGCAGAATACTGCCTAGCCTTTAACCTATCATCCAGTCAGCATGCTGTGGAAGGGGAGAAAATTTTAAGGAACATCAAGACCAGACAATGTAACTCATATATTGAGATACAACCACTTTTCTTTTGAAACCATCTGAATGACAGCTTCAAGTCTATGTGAATTTACACAATTACAACTGCATCTAAGATTCAGTCCTTTTAGTCTAAGTGGGAAGAATGTCCAAACATATCTTTTGAACTGCCAGCTGGGCTTGTTTAACTTGTGTTTTATTAAAAGATGTTTAACACACTGAAATGACACTTAAAGAACACTGTGCCTTTGATTCTGGATTTAAAACCCAATAAGTGCAATCTAAGAATATGTTAAAGCAAACATGTTTATGAACTAGTTCAAAATACAAGCTAAAGATGTGCCTATGAGACAGTGAATGAAATCCTGCACATGTTGACTGAGGATTAGCACAGAAGATGGAGAGAACATGGCATATGGGGATATAAAAGCAACTTAAATTTAAAACAGATGTCTAAAAAGGTCTCTCCCTATGCCTTTATTTAAAAATTTTTAAAAAAGCATCATGAGAACAACCAGCACAACACTCAGGTAAAAACAATGGGGCCATTCAAAACAAACAGTAACAGGAGATGGAAAAAAGTATGAAAAGTTAATGGGTTTTATGGGGGGCAGGTCTGTTTTCTGGTGGATGGCACATATATAAGTACAAACACCACAACTATATATACATATTTAGACACACAAAGCTTGTGTGTTACTCTGAAAGACAGTCAAAACAATGACAAAAGAACAGCAACACTGCCAGTACCAACAGGCTGGCATGCCATAAATAAAAAAAAATACAAGAAAGCTCCATCTTCAGCCCTTTCCATGTATTCTACAATTGACTTAAATTTTCATGTTGTTTGGAATGCCATTTTCTCTGTGCTAGGACAAATGACCAGGACAGACTCACAAAGTGCTTAGTCATGACATTCAAATGAGCTCTTGAGCAAAATATTTTGTTTTCCATAGATCCTGTAAAAGTAATTAAGATATCTTACACTCGGATGGTTTACACACCATATCCCTGAAAACTCCATTTATCAAAACTGCTTTTTATTCCTGTCGGAAAGGTACCATATCAAAAAGCTAAAGGACATTCATGTGTCTATATGCACAAAAACAAACCTTATTCACAAAATTCTTGCAAGTTCCCATGGAAAATTGTATAACCCTGTAACAACATTAATTTTATTATGCACCTTTGACCAGCATTTTCTTTGCCCACTAATTCAGCTTCTGGGTTTACTTTTAACTTTCCAGCTCCTGAAGCAACACTGAACTGCAGCCATTTGGTTCTTACATCAGATTCTGAAATGATTCTTCAGCCTCCCCTCACTTTCAGAGTTTCCATTAGGATAGCACCTGTCTGATCCAGAGAGGAAAAGTTGTCCTAGCCAGCATTTATTCCTTGTCAAGGTTATGTTTTATAATTCATTATTATTTGTGTGACTGTCTTTCTAAAACCCAGGTTAGTGTATCATTCTGCTGGATACTATATCAGTATCTTTTTAACAAGTTTATGAAACAGAAGTAATTGCAGGTGCAGGAAAAATTCTGGAGGTATTGCAGGGAGGGCAGGCACTTCCAGCAGTGACCTATCCATACCCATATGTTAACCACACAAGCCTCATGTTCTGCTGTGAACTGGATGCTCATGGGAACTTATTTGGAAGTTTCTTCCAACTGTAAACACTGCAACACCACCTGAGCTATTCCACAACACTGTTAAGTAGAGAAAGCACGTTTCCCCAGAACCACAACTGAAAGGGGGAAGCAATTTTGTTTTTCTGGAGTAGCTGGTGTAGGAGTAGTCCAGTTCAATTACCTCCAAAAAACTGTTTGAGCTCTGATTATCAGATATAGAAATGACAGCATGAGCAGTGAAGAGCCTTGGTGTGGATGAAAACAAGATGCTTTTGGGCTGCTGAAGATCAGAAGAGACATGGGAGCTGCCCCAGGTAGTTTTCATCCTACCTTGCTGCTTCAGATACAAATCACTGTATTACCCTTGATATGAGAAAACAGTCACACCATCTAGTGTGAATACAATAATATTTTTTTGATGCACAGGGGAAATTCCATGCTATTAAATGTTTCTGTGAACATAGGCCTTTATTTTAAGTTCAATTAGAAACCCAACCATAGCACAGGGAGCTCTGGATCTTCCCAGATGACAGCCTTTCAACTGCAAGAACACATTTCTGAATGGCTACAGCAGTGAGGGCATGTCATGCAGTCTAAACACCATTTCCTTTATTTTAAACTAACTTTTCAGCAAATATCTATTCAGGAGCCTTAATAACCTGAAGTATATCCTCACAATTGCAAGTAAATGCAATGCCAGATGGTTAAACATAACCTTTTTTAAGCCACAAAATAAAGTACAGGAGGTAAAACTCACCACTAATAATCTCCTTTAAGACCAAAATACAGACCAGAAGGGCATCTGAATTCCTATTTGACCACTTTCAGACAAAAAGTGATTATCAAGAAAAACAGTAACATCAAAAAAGCAATGCAGAAACTCAAAACTGCATGACTTTATCCTTCTCAAAACTTCCTAAAACCAAATGTTCTGGGGAACATTCGAGGTCAAATCGCTACTAAAATTTCAGAATCCAGTTTGATTCTATTGGATATATATCACCTTTACTTCACTCAAAATGCTTGTCAAAAACATAGGCAACTATACAAGCAACTTTACCATCTAAATTAAATACAAGCACAGTTACATTGAAATAAAGTAAGGGCAAAGAAAGGACAGGAAAAGCTGACAATTAAAGCAGTGTAAGGAAAGTTTCCCATTCCGGAAAAAGACAGACAACACAGGCTCACAGCTCTTTTGATCTTTCAACCACTTTTTTAAAGGAAATGCTGAATTACAAGTGTATTAAATGTCTGAGTCTCTAATTTCACATGGAAAGAAGAAGTTGGTAAAAAATCTAGATATTAATCAAAGTAGCTTAGAAGCCTTGAGGGAAGAACAACAGACTGAAATGGAACTGCGGATTGTTATCATTTACTGAATTTACACATTAAAAAACTATTTGTTCTAACTGGGAATTGATTTTTACCAGAGCTGTCACACATGCCAAATTGTACTCTGTATATACAATAGGCATAAACTGGGGTTTGCCAGTGAGAACATGCCAAACAACATGTGAATTTTTGCTCACAGGTGAGCTAGGTTTTATCTAGAAATTGTTAAATGCAACTCTGCAATGCAAATTACCCAGGTTCACTGCTAGCAGTGGAACAAGAAATGCATTTTGAGGCAGTGCAAAACACTGTAGGTATTTTATTGCCTTACGTCTAAACTGACAGAAGCAGGCATTTTGACTGTTCAGTGTTTAATTCTGGCAAAAGAAGACATCATAGCTTGCCCTAAGTCTGGCCCAAAAAAAAAAAATAAAGCACTGTACACAAGGGCTCTCAACTCTCCCCTCCCCGCCCCCCCATCCCTTGAGACAAATCATTATATATGTTGCAGGGAAAAAAGAGAGGAAAGAAAGGATAAAGCAAAGAAGCATCACAGGGTTGTTATCCTCCTTCTTGGGTAGTCAAAGTCTTGGATGGATCCTGAATTTCACCCATCCTAAACACAATCAACAATATGCCACTACATATTAAACCATAGGAGCTTATTCCTTGGTCTGAGGGACAGAACTTGAGGTATTTCTATGGCATCTGAAATTGTAGCCTCCCTCCTGGGAGTCCTGAGGACAATACAAATCCCACCTGACAGGGCTGGAAGCTGACAATTAACTCTACAATAGAGCTGCTGCAATCATCTGTGAATTATCTTCCAAAACTGCACTGCAACTGGAAGCACACAGACAAACTTATGGTCACTACTGCAGGCTAGAGGTTTCCATTCATGTTTAAATAGGTTTTAACATTCAAATCAAGCATGTCTAAGCAATTACATTGAATAGCTCTGGAGCAGAGCCCAGGTGGCCCAGAAGGTGGCATGGCAAGACATCCCTGATATGGTGTGCCATTAGCCAAGGCACCATCTGCCTCTTCAATGACAAGTGAAGGCTCTGTGTGAGCCAAAGGCTGCCAGCACATCTCACACCTTGTTTACCTGAGAACCATCAGATGGAACTGAATAGCTACAAAACCTGCAGCAAGCAATTACTGCACTTATGCAGGCACAGGATTTCTACTTGGCAGGGATCTCCAAAACTAGCAGGAACGGAGGAAATACCAGTGCAAGCTTCGAACCGAACCTGATTGTCATTCAGTAGTCAGAGGGAGCAGCAAACCTGCATGCAAAGACCATTTGCTCTATTTCTGTAACAGAGACATAAACAAAACGTCAAACAATAAGAGAGGAAACTGGATATTTGAGGCTCAGCTGCCAGAACAAAGCATGAAATCTTAACTTTCAGCTCCATCTCCTCAGAGGAAGTTCCCTGAAGGATAAAAGAACGGCTTAACAAAGTGAGATGCTGAACCCAGCAGCCCCACTTTCTCACTCTCATCCTTGCGGTCACAGAAAAGGAGAGATTTCCGCGCCAGCCCTTGGCACGGAGATTGAGAACTGAGCGCAAGGGAGTCGGGCAGGCTGCAAGAAGTGGGAGCCTCTCAAGGCAGCAGCCAGCTCTGCAGAAACAAAGCAGCTGGCAGGAGACAGCGAGATGGAGGAAGTCTGTGTCTGTCCGCTGAGTCAAATGACAACAACCTCATCATAAAACTCCAAGAGATAAGGGGAGGGATAGTTGTACATAAAGGCAAAGAAAACACCCCTATTACTGCTTTCAACAGCCCTATTAATTCTCAGATGCACTCCCAACAAGGCATCTATTCAATTTTCACTCCATGTGTTCCATCTAGTGGGAGCCCTATTATGTTTCACACTGAAGGTAATTACCTCTTGAAATTTTTGTGTACAAGGGGAGCAAATGCTTTAATTTTCTGCAGGTGTCTTGGACACATTCCTTGACCTAAAATGAGGTGTGCATTCTTGTTTTACAGGGCTGCTCTCAAATTAGGATCGTTTATATTTGAGGGCCAAGCTGAAATCATTTATCCCATCCTTAAAACAGAGATGCATACAATATATTCTGCCATCACCACAACATAAACAATAACTGCTCCAACAAAACTGAATGAATACCAAAACTTTTCTATTTTTAGTTACCAGAATACTGCAAATATTGATGGCTCAGAATTTTACAGCACAAGACCAGGAGGCTGCTTCCTCATCACTTTGTATGAGGCATTCTTGCAAAGTTTCCTGGAAAAGACAGCATAGAAGACTGCAAGCTCCAGCAACTCCTTAGCTTCTCAACTTTTACATGAATCAGGACCAAAAAAACCTTAATTTTTTTTCTGTTTTTAACAATAGAGACACTTCTAAAAATCATACCAAAAATTACCAAAATACTGTCCTTACAAAAGTACTTTTTCCACTTGCTTATTTTGCTAAAATAAAGTCTTGTTATCAGATCATAAGTTACTAATTAAACTTTAAAAGCTTTAGTATTACATCTGAGTTTTATTGGGCAGAAAAATCCAATGTACTTGGTATGACAATGAACATTTTCATTATTTTTTGAAATAGGAAGAGTTGCTAAGCTATTCAACAAATTAACTCTTACATTCATCGTTCTTGAATTATATCATCCAAAGAACCACAATAAAACACAAATTAAAGCATAGTCTGGAAAACAAAATAAGCTCCCCATCACCAACACTCTTTCTAGATATAAAGCGAAGAAAAACCAGTACCACATCCTAAGCTGTACTTCTGTACCATTCAGCAAGCCAGCTTCCAAAAAGGTGTCTTTCCTTAATAAGGAATGAACAGATCTTTCCAGTCTTTTCAAGCACATTTATAAGCAGCCTGTTACTGAGGCTACTCCTGGAAAAGGCTTCTGATGCAGACCACCAGTGCTCTTCCACAAGCAAGCTGATCATCTTCAAGGAATTCACTATGCTGAAACCAGACTTTGGTTGCTTCTGTTGGAGATTCTCTACTTGTTAGAACAACAATGACATATTCTTTAGAAAAAAGATTGGAATTGGAGCTTTTGTACGATATAAATCCATGCCCAGAATGAGGCAGGAGGGAGAGGGATCTCATCTGTTTTCCCCCATATGCAATTCTTCCTTTGATTGAAACATTTCCAGTTGGACTCTGCTTTGACTCAGAAACATTTGAAAAGCTTTGGCTTTGACAACCCTTCATGTTTTGACCAAGAAAAAATCTACCCTATGTTTATTGCTCCCTCCACCTTTCTTAAGTAATGGATTACTTTGTTGAAGGATGTAACATGAGGAGCACCTTCTTCACCAAGTCATAGCATTATTAAAGATTAGGAAAATATCCAGAAAGACTTGAAGCTTTTCTGCTCACTCTCACTCCACAGGTGCATTTTCCAGGTTTGCCTGGATTTGGCTTATAATTTAAGCAGAAATAACCCCTCTAAAACATAGTCAGGCACTTCTTTTAGAGTATAAAATACTTCCTTGTAAAAGTAGTTTTCCAACCTTAGTTGTTCTAAAGGTTGGACTTGGGCTTTCCTCCTCACTCTCATACAAGTAATTGAACCAATTTTGTTCAAGCCTTCCAAAAAAATGTATATGTGGCCACAATCCAAGATATAGAACAATTCATCTGCAATGCTGAATGTTTCACAAGCCATCTGCAAATAGGGCTTTATAAGAGGAACCATTTTGTTATCTTAGCCATACAGCAAGAGCAACAACCACAATATAACATTCAGAAGGAAGGATTACAGCTGTAAAAAATGTTCACAATGAAGTCATAAGCTACACAACATGCCCCTTTCGAATTTCTTTACAAATACAAAACTTTTCATAAAAGGTTAACTAAGATTCACACATCTTTAGAAAGAGTATGGGCCAGGTTGTGGAACCCACATAAACCTCTATGAAACACTGCTTTTTCTATTTTTTCTTTTCCCATGAACCTGAAACTCAAAGTAAAAATCATGGGGTGCAGAGCCACATGGACTGAAAGAAAAATTGCTGCACATGAAGCCCCAAGAACAAAACACACCGTGTTTTGCACAGCTCGTTAGGATGACATTATTATAAGAACTGGGCCCACTTAGGAAAGCTCATCGAACAGCCAAGAACATTCTTACATGGGGGATGGGAATATATGCTCTGGTTTGCCTGCAAGCCTAAAACACGCTTAATTAAAAGTTTCAGAAATGTTAAATAATGTTAATTTGCTGCCCTGGCAAACTGCCTGCTACAGCTCCGCAGACTCTATAAATGCAAGTCTGCGGCACCATTACTGAAACCCCTTCCTGAGCTAGTTAGACTTTCAAGCCTTTTGTGGTTGTGGATTTCTGACTTTTAAAAAGCCAGTGAAGTAAAGCTGCAGACAGACACAGCGCTATCTCAGGTTTGAAAGGAAGAAAGGCCCATGGATTCCTTCCTGACAGTGTTTCTGATAGAAAACTTTGTCAAGAAACAAAGCATCCTGCCTCTCTACAGAGGGATCAAATCCAGATGGCATTTATAAAAAGTACACAAAATCCTACATGATATGGATGTCTATTCAAGAATTATTTTCAGTTTAAAACACGACAGGACAAGAGGGCATATATGAATATCATAAGACAAAATGTTATTTGAAACAGATGTCAGGAAGCCCTGTTGCATACAAAATAAAAAAAAAAAAAAAAAGGTCAGGAATAGCTGGAAAAGCCAAAGAAGCAGATTTCTGCAGGTAAAAACACTGGATCCATTCACAAACAATTGGATATCATACTGAATGGACTATGGCAAAAAAGTCAAAAACTAACTGACAAGTACTTTAAATACATTCAGTGCAGCAGTACAGAGTATTTAAGGCTATGCTGCACTGAATGTCACACCTAGGACCAGCTATAGACAACAGCACTTCCAAACATTTCCTTTATTAATGACTGGATACATTTTTGGTGCAAGGATGATACAATTTAGAGCACCTTAGATCACTAATAACTGAAGTTGATCTATAACCCTCTTCTCTGTCTTTCAGTTTATCATCTTCTTAACTATACACACACACTGCATTGAAAGAAGCCCAACCAGCATAAAAGAAGGTTCTACAAAAAGAAGCAAAAGGGGGAAAAGAAAAGCAGAGGGGGAAGTTATTGAAAATTCTAACTCTGGACCATACAAAAACCCAAAAGCTTTCACAATCAAAGCCTCACCCCTCTCTACAGAAAGAATTATATTTCTATTATTATTCTCAAGACAAATAGCTTTCATTCAGATCAGATTTATTCTATTTCAGATCAAAGGGGTAAAAAAGGATTTAGAAAGTTTAAGAGAACTAATAAACAACAGGGAATACAGGGAATTCTTTTCAAATCTAGAGACCCGTATGCAACAACATTCACAACCACAGTTTGCAACTGTAAGGATTTTTATTTTCCCTGCTCTGACTCAGATGCCTTTTAAACCATATTGGTAGCATGCTGCCCCGTATGACACCATTCCTTTGCAAACCTGCACAAGAGCTAGGGGACATAGTCCTCACTTAATGGCCTCAGTAAGTTTTCCAGTGGGGATGAATGTGGCCTAAACCATCACTTCAAAGCAATGCTGCAAATGGTTGCACCAAGTGGCAAGAGTTTTTCAGAGCTCACATGTGTACGTTTAGTTTTAAAGTTCCTGGTAAAGTTTCTTTTTGCACAAAATGCACAAAATTAACAAGGAATTCTCAAGCCCTCTGTAAAAGTTAATCTTTCATATGTTTATAACTGCAAAAATTTCCAACAATTAAACTATAACTGAAAGTCAACCAGGATAACACACTTCTCATCTTATTTTAATGAATAATCTGACATTCACACCAGAAACTAGTTTCTGAAATTTTGGAATCCAAAAGAGTTTATGATTTGGAGATTATGATTAATGAATTAGAATTTTAGAGCCTGTAAAGTTTAGCAATTGAATGCTTAAAGCTGCTTGCAATTGGTGCAGCAGATCACTGACATTTAACCAGGTTCATCTGCAGTATTTCATTTATAGTTTGAAAGGAAACCAGAATGTTCACTGAATGTTCCTTGTTCACCCCAGGAAAGGGTAAATAACAGGCAGGTCAGAGGTAGACAGGCACCCAGAAATGCCTTTTAAAAAGGCTTTGACAACACATTCAATTTTTCTGGGAAACAGAAGTTTTCAAATTACTGATTAGCAAGGAAAAGGTTGGTGTTTGCTAGACTCAGATCTCTGCATTTACTTATCTTTCAAATTGAGACACGAAGTTCAACAGATTTTATCTACCAATAATTCACTTATGCACCCTCTTTTTTTGGAACTGCCCCATTCTATTCCACTCATCCCAAGGCAGCACAGAATGACTGTTTGGGAAGACCAAGCCATTTCACAGTCATCCAGTTCCCATACAAGTCCAAGCTCTTCACTCTACCTTGGGTAGTGATCTCTCAAGGAATTCTGTCTTGGGAAAGACCCTAAGGCAAGTCTGGCACTACACAACTGCCTAACACAAAAGCCCAGCACAGGTGTAGCCCACACTGCAGCAACGTACGTCACATCAGACAGCCGAATCGTGGCCCTAAACAGATAGGAGTAAAGCAGCACAAACAGCATAAATGTTTTCCTGAGAATGGCATCAGGCATCAAATCAGGTTTTACACCTGGTATATGGGACAATAAAGCCACTACTCTCATAGTGAATCTTCTTCACCACTGTAGCCTAGTGTGCCATCCGAGCTTAAGCATTTCCCAGCGTAGAGCGTGGGGGTCCTGCACCCCAGCACTCAGGGGAGGGTGCCTTTTATTAAGCACTAAACTTCCATTGAGATTTCTTGTCCATGGTTTCCACCCTCAGATATCAGGGTGGTGAAGCCCCAGCAAGAAGGGACTTTCCCAAGAAACCTAAATGGATCTGCAAATTTTAAAACCACTTCCCAATTCTCTAATTTAGACAGAGGCTCTGACTACCCAGCTCTAAGAATGTGGGTGGGTGGATCTGTTTGTCTGGGCTTTTATCTTTTCCCTTCATCAAAAACAACACAACTTAGCACCACTTTAACTAACCCAGCCTAGGGATCAAGGATTTCTCCCATTGTAACAGTAAAAAATAAATTTACAAACTTTCTTATGTCATCAGTTAAACACTGGCAGGGAAGTTCACAGATGTAGGGACTTAGAAATATGGTACTTGCCAGTTTACTTATTATCGTGCCACTAATCTAAATTTATCTGTTCTAATTATCTATTTTTTTTTCTATTCTAACATCAGCCAGCATCCTGTAGGATTAAAAAAATAAACTAAACAAAAGCATAAAGTCTTCTCTAAGAAGGAGATAGAATATTTTCCTGGGAGACATTGAAATGACAGAAGAAACAACAGTTAAAGGTTTGGAAAGCAGGAGTTTTTTCCCTAACTTCTACAATATAAAGGTGGAAGGACCCCTAAAGACTGAGCTTGCAGCTCTATAGTTTGTATTTTAATAAACTCTCAAAACAATGAGTTCTGGTTCTAAGGAGCCAGTGTACAATATTTTTTAAGAGTGCACACAAATCTATAGGACTTATAATGGAAATATTTGGTTCATTATCTGCTTCCCTAATCAACAGCAACTAAAACAAATATGAAGTTCAGCAAATACTTCTGAGATGGGAAAAATGAGAATTCACAGAACACTGTTTATAAAAGACTGATTTCTCCTAGTGAGCCATTTTATATTACTAATGAAGCCTGAGTCACATCTTAATCAACCCTACACAAATATTTTGCCTAAGTAGCCTATCACTACTTAAGCATAACTTAGTTTATTATTCAGTCATATGATCTTCTGATTTTTAACTAGTATTAGATTTTGCTTCAAGCACATCCATATAGAGGTGAAATAAAAATATCATTACCTGAGATTTCCTCATTCGTTACACTGCTTTTCCACTACCTGTACTTTCCACTGTGTCTGCAGTTTAAAGCACAAGGTAAGTATAACTTTGGTCAAGCAACAAAATTAGATTTTGTGCTATTTTAGGCCATATTCTTTATGTTCTGGCTTTTGCTCCAGTTACAAGCTAAATCCTGTGGGTAAAACGAAGAACAGAGATCCCGAGTTATGAGTTATGTGGTAAGAATCCTGTAACACCATGTTGGACTTATCAGAAATATTCCTGGTCTATTAACCTAATAAAACTATGCTTAAAACCATCCTTTTGTCTGTCTTCAATTACCTGCATGTCCAGATCAGTGCTCTCTTGTCAATATCCTGCTGTTGTAATTCTCACTCTCTAATACCATGTGGTTTTAGTTTCATCCTGGATTTGTCTCCACATACTGTTTTTTTTCCTTTTTCAATACACTACTCCGCCTCTCCCTTGCACTGTGCCTTCAGAAGCAAAATTATTTCTCAAGAACACTGTGGTGCTGTTGCAGGAAGGGTTAGAAGTCAGTGTGATGACATGAATTGTACTTCTTCGTGTGCTAGAAGTTTTTCCAGATTTAAAAAAGGTAAACAAAATAAATACTACAGTGCATTTTGTATGACAACAAGGAAACTCAGCCAAAATTTGAAAGCAGTAACAAGTACACATTCAAGTAAGGAAGAGGCCAGGCTGAGTTACTGTACTATACAGACTTACTGAATATGCTAGAACAGACAATATTAATGGCTTCAACCAGCTGTAAGTGGACTTCCGAGCTACACAAATAATATGAAACCATCCCTACAAACGGAGACAGAAATATAGATGTAGATGATTTTAAGAAATGGCAGCACAGAAACATTGACCAAGTAATTGCATACTTCCAGGCTATAGGTGCTTCCCTGAGAGACACTCACACCTAAGGCTTGGGAGCAGCCAGATGCATTGTGGAGATAGAGTCACCATAGGATGCAGCCATTGCATTTCCCACTTGGCTGGCTCACAGGGCTGACCCCAATCGAGAATTTCCCCTCTGTAGCAATGTTTCAAAGTCTCCGTGGACTGTACATCCTGAATTCTGTTCATCTCTAGTTACAGGTTCAAGTCCAGTGAAGCCCAACCCAGCACCCTTCAGACACACAAAGGCTTCCCCCAGAGTATCACCCCAACACCATACTGAAAACCATCTTGACTGGTTTTGTGGAAAAGGAAGTTTATAAGATTATTTTGGGAGCCCTTGAGAAAATATATGTTTCTGATCTCCTGGGCTTTCATGCCTTGTAAGCTGCTCTCACCATGAAGATTTTAACCTGCTAATTTACAGTCTCCATACAAAGTCAGGCCACTTGCAAATTAGATTCTGTTATTAGCATATATGAAAGGTCATTGTTAATCACACCTTTCTGGAGAGTGAATTCTAACAAGCCAGTTTGCCACATCTGGAATGGTTAATGGAGCCATCAGCACAAAGTGGCATTCAAGCTGGAACAATAAGCCTGAGACTGGGTTTAAACTTCCAAAGTGCAAACAAAACACAATTTAGTTGCATTGGGTGTTTTGTGCGTTGGATTTGAGTCTTTTAAAGTCTTCTCCCAAGGCCCTACTGTGTTCTTGAACACTTGAAAAGGACTGTAAAGTAATGAAAGCTCACTTAGTTCTGACATGCATAAAAATAAGGTAAATATCACAGCAAGATGTAAGCACTCAAAAAAATTATCATTACACAAACAAGCCTTTCTTTATAAACACAGTAATAGACATGCAGGCTCTCTCATACACTTAGCAAAGAAATTGCTACTGAATTAATTTCATTATAACGTTGAAAAGTACTGGATATTTCCAAATGCCAATCAGAAGCTTAAAACTACAGCCAATGACAGACTCTTTGCCTCTTAATGCAACAGACAATGCGTCTGCGGTTTCTGAAAAACCAGCAGGGCATCCTGGCATCCTAGTGAGATTCCTACGGAAGGAGAGGAGTTGAAGGAATACAGCTGTTGTCACAGGGGAAAATGTCACTGATTAAGATTTCAGTGCTCTTTTGTTTTCTGCTGCACTTCAGAATGGAAATCACACACATTTAGAGCAGACCAAAGCCTTCACTCCCAAACCATTATCAGTGCCACTTCCAAAAGCCACAAGTCTTCGGAAATCCAGAGAGATAAAATAATACTGGATTGCACCTTTGTTCTAATCAAAAGTATCAAATCTTTCAGAGCCACAGCAGCTTATGAATGAGAGAAGCCTGGATTCTATGCCAAGAACAGTTATTAAAGATGAGGGGGAAAAAAACCCTGTTTACTCAAATTTGAAAATACAGTGTGATTAATTTTTCATCTCTCTAGAGTGCTAGAGCTCAGCATTCTCATAAAATGCTCACGCCTATTGATGAATGGAAAGAATAACTAAACTGGAAAATAGATCAAAATTCTTATTCAGATAACATTTATACTTGGAATCCTGAAGATCTAAAATATTCAAGGAACAGAGGGAAAAAACACACAAAAATGTGAAGTCAGAAAAAATAATTATCTTATTATTATTACTGTTCATTTGAAACAGAAAATCCATGTGCATTTCCATGGCTCAGTTTTTCCCACAAAATGGAAAAATAATTCCCTTTTAGTCAAAATGAGACCCACTTTTGTATTCCATTTGTATTTCTTATGAAGTAATCAGATTTTCAAGAGAAAAAGCAGCAAGATATTAGCTCATAAGAATAGCTCTATGTGCCACCCTGACAAAAGATACAGGAAGCATTCAGTCTTACTTCCAGGCAAACTTGACACTACATAATACAGTCTTTTCAGAGGCAAAGTTCCTCATCTACCTATTCCTTCTGTTAAGCAGGACCTATATATTTGTATTTCAAGTAGAAATTGCAGACATTAATCTTGTTGACAACAAATCTGTCAGTAATGTTCTTTGCCCTCAGCTTCTGCTTTGAAGGGCAGAACTCAACTCCCCAGACACAAAAGTCTTCATAACCTTTAACAGTAAGGCAATAGTAAGAAAAATATGTTTAGAAGGCCACAGTTTTAAGACCATAAAACAGCTTTCCAGCAAATATAAGTATTTTACAGAATCATATTCTCCCTCTTTCACAAAGATTTCTAAAGACGAATTTGCTTTTTTTGTATTCACAACTTTTTATTTGTTGTGGTCAGGAAGGTTTTTTTCCATGGAAAGCCAAAACTCATTGCCTTCATCTCTGACAGAACTTGGGAAAGCCTAAAGCCTTGACTGAATCTCATGTAGAGAAACTGCTAGGAACAGAAACCAAGACAAAGAGTTCAAGGGTCATCTCGAGAGAGACTTCACACTTTTGTGCAAAAGAAGAAAAGATTATGCAATGTAACATTGGATGTGCCACAAGTAAGAAATAAAATGTAGCACAGTGTGTACTGGCTTCATAAGACACTGAAGGTGCTCAAACCAAACATCAGTGCACTTCCTGGGCTTAAATAAGTCTGAAGCCTGAGGAGAAACACTCAGTGACAATTTGGCAGCCAGTTACAAAAACTATTCCACTTTTGTGGAATTTAACCATGTGACCAAGGCAAAGTTAATTGTAGTAACTTTCTGAAGCAAAAATTCTTTCCAAATGATGTGCATGGACTTCTCACACAAATGCCAGACTTTTTCATTTTTGGATTTTTTGGTTTTGGGGGGAGAGGGGGAGGTCGTTGGTTTGACTAGTTTTTTATATCAATGACCCTAAAACAAAATAATAAAAATGATTGGAATAACAATAATAAAAGTAATTGTCAGAACATCCCTTCCTAGCACAGCAAGAAATGAGAAAGCCAAACTCTGGGCAGGTTTTTGCGTTACCTTCCTGGATAGAATGGCACCATTTTGCAAGATGTAAGCAAAACAATGTATGAGGTATATACATTCCATTGCTTCCCTAACAGCACCTACAAAGTGGAAAAAGTTCATCTCCATTAAATAAGGCTTTCTTTGCCAAGAACATCTCAAAAACTATCCCGGGTTCCACTAACCTCACTGTCACTTTACAAGCAACCTTACTACACTTTTGGGACAGAGGCTGTGGCACACTTACTGGAGAAAACTCAGAGCTGATGCGAGGCAGAGGGATGCTAGGAGTGCGCCCCTGGAGACTCTACTCTCTGGAATACGGCTTTGCAGCCACCACCATCTATTCAGCACTGCCCTGAGGACAGATGAACCTAAGCTATAAAAGTTCTAACATGATGTCTTAAAAAAAGAGAACCTAACCTAAATGTTACTCTTAAGAAAATGTCTTTCTGCCAAACTTTTATGTCAATTCTCAAAGTTCAAGGGTTCAAATGAATTATTTTAAAATCCCATGTAATTGGGATCAACTATACCAGGTTCAACCCTACATTGAACCTAGAGATTTTTCCATAAGTTGCTCCAAGATTCAAAAAATCATCTAAAATCTGCATGGCAATGATTTAAAAAAAAAAACTAATTAAGAAACATACTTAACATTAATGTTCTTTCTTCTTCATTGCCATCCCTTCTTTTTAGTGAAATGACTTCATAGTGAATTAAAAAACTCACAGGTCTCAGGCTGCCTTCTCTTGAGAGCAAAAGGAGCAAGAGAAATGCTCCCTACTACAGAACAGACAGCAAGGCAGCCTGAATACAGCATGTCTCTCTCTCTCTCTCTCTCTTGAACTCAACCATAATGTAATCAGGTCTGCTGAATTTCTTACACTCCCCTTCACAGGGCAGAAACACAAGTGATAAAATCTAATTTAATTCCAGAAGTAAAATAATTACACTGAATTGTGTTAATTTTGTGTTTTCTTACTGTGTCCAGGAAAAAAAAAAGACATGCTTTTAAAATGGAAGAAAGAAAGCTACCCCCCAACTCAAGGACTGAGGAGGGACTAAGGGTTCCTTGGGCCCCCCGCTTTTTGACCCCACCATGAGAGGGCCCAGCCTGCCTGCTCGGCTCTGGGTCCCACACACAAGTCCCAGCTCCTTTTATCACAAGGGAGTTCTGAAGCACAGGGCTGTGGCTCTGACTGTGGTTTGAGGCTTCCCAGCTGCTCACACAAAGGCCACAGCCAGGGCAGCTATAATGGCAGAGATGCAACTGAGAGTATTCTCCATCTGCCAGACATCAAGCTCCTGGAGACCACTGAGGGTGACCACTGTCACTTAGTTTAAGAGTCTGTCCTTCCAAGTTCATTAATTACTGACAGAAGTAAGGGGGAAGCTCAATCACAATCATAAGGTTTTGCAGGAAAGTATTAAGCAATGTTAATTAAATCTTGTTTTCAATGTACAGTTCATCCTGGGGAAATCTGGTCATAATACAGGACGAGTCAATAAAAGAAAGAACAAAACAAAGTTCTCCAGTTGCATTGCCCACAGTGATCACACTGAATTGCTCACCTGAAATAAAAACCTGGGATGAGACTTCACATTTGAGACTTTGGCTGCTGACACAAGATTTTACACCAGGTGCAAGTAACTCAGTAGTAGAATATGAGGCAGGGGAAAATATTTCTGAAAAGGTTTGTTAATGTAAACAACAAAACATTTGCTGTATGGGCATCACTGCAAAGGCATGACAAGTATCATGTCCAAGACAGGCCCCTGAAGCAGAGTGGCAAGCCAGCTCCTCCAGGAAGGTGTAGAATTCTCTGACTAAACTCTGTTCCTGAGCTCCTTGGAAGCCACTCTTTCAGCCTGAACGGAAACTGAACAGGAAGTTTCACCGGAATGAAAGGAAAACTCAAAAGAAATTTAGTTGCAATTAGATTTGAAACAGAAGCCATACCTTGACGCTAGATCATGTCTCTCAGAGGTGGCTCAATCAGAACAACTGCTCACAGTTCTGTAGTGGTATGAAGCATGAATCTTGCACATCCCCACAGTACAATTACAACCAAAGCTTGACCATTAGCATGATTGAAACAACATTTCACAAGGAAAACAAGCATCCATTTAAAAAATAAGCTGGCTTGTTTTCCAGAGGAAAAAGAGACTGAGAAAATACTTTACAAGGAACAGTAAGATTAATTATAACTATCAAAAAGGTAGTGGTAACTTCCAAAGGCTTGAGTGTAGTCCACAGAACCCTTGGTGGCTCACGCCTGACTGCCAGATGTATGGCAGCAAGAAAATGGGGGAGATAATAAAAGCAATTCTACCACAACTGCTAAATAGCAAAGCCCTGAAAGCTATTTTCTTTGTAACAAATTAGGGGCAAAACTGCAAGTTGGCTGCTGCAGAAGCAAGAAAACATAACACAGTATTATCTATACTCATTTTTATAGTTCATCCGGTTGTGGCAGCAAGTTAATATTGCTTTCCAAGAGTCATTCACAGCTATAATATCTCTTGGGAGGAGAGTAGCTTTGTATATGCCTATAATATGCTAGCTACTACTTCAGCTGAGAACACAAAGATCTGGTTGAAATTAGCATATTTTTCTTTGTGGCCACAGAGGCCTCTAAACATAGAAATATTTGAATATTTTCAAACTCTGTTGCAGAGTGTTGAAAAGTCTGCTTGATATTCCTTAAAATACTAATGACTACATTAGCAGTATTTAAAATATATATTAGAATCGAGGGATTTGAGATTTGATAGTTTTTAAGTCGATTTTAATAATGTCTGCAGACACCCCAAAGCACACTACAGAGATGTTATCACTTGATACTGAACAGTATTTAACATGTGTTTCAGTCCAGTCTTCTTATCTGCTAAAACGTTTTCTGCATCACAAGGTGCTTCATGGTGTCATGTTTGAGTGCATGGATCCTGCACTGCACAGGACTGCTTTCACTGTACCTTGATTGACTCAAAATTCTGCTTCAACTACTAGGAGTTACTCCAATATATTAGGGAAGGAATGAAAAGCGTAAGGTTGAAAAAAATATTTTCAATTGTGTACCGAAGAGTAATGGAGTGTGTGAAGTACTTTTAATACAGTCATAAACATTTGTCTTGTTTCTGATAAAAAGTCTTCACTGAAGAGGAAGAACCCAGAAAAATAAGACCAAAAGATAACTTAGGACAAAGCAGAAAACGGAGTTTTCTTTCAAGGTAAGTGTTAGTCCTGAAGAATCTTGATAATTTTTTTATCCAAACTACACATTTACCTCATTCAGTCTTCTCTCCCAACTAATAGTCATCAAAAGACTGCAGAAGTCGTCTTTCTGTGAGTTTTTGTTTCTTTTATAAGTAAAGGTTCAAGAGTATTTGCTCTTCCATGAAATACAACTTAAGAGTTTTGAATTAGAAAATACTATACAGTAGTCTCTTCCAATATAATTTTTTTTAATATTCCAACCCCTTTTTTTCTTTAAGATCCATCTAGCTGTTTCTTTGATATGCAGCTGTGGAAATATTCCTTCTGCAAACATATTCTGGATGCATTACAGACTGACAAATGTCTGGCCAAGTTTTAAATTACAGGTAGTCTCATGAGCATGTGTTTGGGTGTGTAAAACAATGCACTGAAATGCTACAATTCATGGACAGACTTTCAAATAAGGGCTAAGACCTGACTTAAGTACCCTAAAACTCCATCCCTTTCTACAGAAACCGGGATATGGACAAGCAGAAACCAGAAAAGAAGAGATGGGTACATGCAACTTTCCTTTTTCCTTCTGGGAAACTGAGGTGCAACCAGCATAACTCCAGGTCCCACAGTGACTGCCAGGAGAGTAGATAGAGCCAAATGTATACCCAAGAGAAAGAAAGTCACAGAAATTTTATTTTCAGTCTAATGCAATTCAGTCTCCTTGCATGCCTTTTGGTTTGTATGCTTGTTGTCAGAATCATCCCATTCACCCTTTTACACCACAGCTGCCCCCTTAAGGCACACCAGGTTACACCAGCACCATCTATTCTGTCAATACTGTCACAACAAGGACTGAAACCAGTGCCAGAAGTCCCTCTTCATTACAAAACACACTGAAACTAAGTTAGTTTATCTCATATGGGTCTCTGTAAAATAGACAGGCTTCATGAAGTTGTAGTTGAGCAAATGGTCTAGAGATGAAGAGAATCATCATGTTACAAATCCATGTGGGAAATGTATTTTTCAGTACAATTAATTAATTTCATGTTCCACATTTTTTTATCAGCACTTTTTTATAATTTACTTTCTGTTTCAACATAATATATATATATATATTTAATTCACTTCCTGTTTCAAAGACTAAGTTACTCCTAGGCCCTGCTACTTAGGGGTAGTTCCAGATTATTAACTGTTATATAGCCATCAGGTTTGTGTTCCCAGTTGAGGAGTTACAGCTACTACATGTGTACATTTCACTTATTATCACCCCACACAAGTCATATCGTCATGCAGTCTAAGCATCACCTGCTTCCACTTGCATTAAAAAAACAGCACCAGGAAAGCCTTAAAAGCAGGTGTTCAAAACCGTGGTTGAAGATTATCTTGAGAGATTCAGGCTGAGACATTTTTGAGCTTGCCCTTCATTCCTTCTACATGCAATGTGCTCACTTTTCTTCCACCTTATTTCTTATAAGGACCCCTTGTTCTCTCCTGATTTGAACTGGTATTTTAGGGCAGAAGATTGCTGCTCTATTACGTCTTTGTAGCCTCAAAAGCTTCACAGATTGATCTTAGACCTTCATTCATTTAGCATTTCCATTTGTAAAAGATATTCCTAAAATGCAAGATGTTACTGAAAGGAATGAAAGAGTTGAATGTTTGCAATGCTCACTGATGTCTTTATTATCTACTTGCAGAGATGCAAAGTTACACAGAAGTGCCCCACAGAGCCCAGAAGGCAAGAGCAAAATGCAGATTGTGAGATTCCCTTGGACAGGAAACATGAAGATAGACAGAAGAAGAAACTTCCAGAAAGATGATAAATAATCTGTCTCAGTGTCTTTTATTCTTAACTCCTAGGGACAGAGGGCTGCAGTTGAAAAAGTCAGATGAGAAATTCAGGTGCAGCAAATATCCCAAACAGATAATATGCAATATTCAGCCAGAAGTTTGTTCTACTGCAGATATCTGTTAAATTCCGTATCAAAATCCCCTATTAAAACTGGAATGCAAAGATTTGTTCATTCCAAAAGATTCTTTATAAAGAAAAAAATCCAAACCTCACAGTTAATCTACATTTGGGAATGAAGCTACCTTGAAAGGCATAGTGCTTCAATGACTTAAAAATTGCAAAAAGCAGTTATTTATGACTTTGATCTCCAAAATGTCTGGTTTATGTTCACTTGGGTGGAGTAGAAGACACATCTGTGGTATATTGCATCATAAGGGTAAACACTACCTGAAGTGGAAAAATGAACTGGTAATATCTAAATCATAGTCAGTTAAAGAAGTCTTTTTCTGTGTCCTAAGCAGTCTGTTTATTTAGTATAATTTTCTCATCTGAAGACACAACATAGTTTGTAAGGATGTTTACAGCTGAGGGCAACTGAGAAAACACAGTGAATCTCTTTGCTATGTGTCAGTCTTTCTGGACAGTGATAAGAGACAGTTCTATTATCATGGGAAACATATAAATGTACACAGAAGGGGAAATGTAACACCACTTGAGAAATCCTCATCGGGCTGATCTTCTCCAGTCTGCCCACATGGCTGCTAGGTAAGTCGAAATCACAGTAACGCCCCAAAGCCACGGAACATCCAAAAGGGTGCTCCCCGTCTGTGCCTCCAGCTCTCTACAGCAGTAAGCAAAGTCACTGACTATTAGATAATAAGCTACATTAGATGTTTAAACAGATGAAATTCAAATAGGGCAGGACCAACTGTAACATCCTACATTGCTAGAGGCTATCTGCTCAAATTTCTTCTGTTCACTCTGAAATGCTAAAATTTTGGGCTTGATGACCAGACTTCTGATCACTAACTGCCAAAAAAAACTTTTAGCCTGTCTTAAGACATCACTTTGCCTGCTATTGGCATGATATTTTATCCAGAACACACTCAGCAATACAACTTTGACCAAGCGAACAAACTTTGCGCTAGAGGACTCTATACAGCTATTTTTGAGGAGTCCTATGCATACACACACAGCTCAGTGAATGACTGCCTTGAAGGCTGGATTGATTGTTTGTTCATCCAACAACACCCTAACCTTTCCCATTCTCAGATGCCTGAGCACGAGCACACATAGTATGGGGAACAAGCAAGATCATGAAGCAGATTCTCCTGGAAACTATGCTAAGGCACATGGAAAACAAAAAAGTGAGTGGTAACAGCCACTATGGCTTTACAAAAGGAAAATCATGCTCTGGTGAGACCCCACCTGGAGCACTCTGCACAGTTCTGGTGTCCCCAACATAAGGAGGACACAGAACTCTCAAAGCAAGTCCAGAGGAGGGCCTCAGAGTTGATGAGGACCGAGTACCTCCTCTTTGAGGACAGGCTGAAAAAGTTGGGGCTGTTCAGCCTGGACAAGAGAAGGTTGAGTGGAGACCTCAGAGGGACCTTCCAGTATCTGAAGGGGGCCTATGGGGAAACGTGAGAGGGTCTCTTCATCAGAAACTGTGGTGACGGGATAAGAAGTAATGGATAAAAATTGAAAGGGGGGAAATTTAGCTTAGATATTAGGAAGAAATTTTTTCTTGTGAGGGTGGTGAAACACTGGAACAGGTTGCCCAGGAAGGCTGTGGGTGTTCCAACCCTGGCAGTGTTCAAACCCAGGTCGAATAAGTCCTTGAGCAACCTGGTCTAGTGCGAGGTGTCCCTGACCATGGCTGGAAGGACTGGGACTAGATAATCTAAGGTCCCTTCCAGTCCCTTGAGATTCTATGAAAAGTGAACATAACTTAAATACAGTGTGCATGGCTAGCAACACAAATGGACAGATTCAGATGCCTGTAAATGTCTTCATGAGGTTCAGACCAGAACCAGATCCTGAAAGTACAATTCTCATAAGATCTTGAAGCACTGTGCATATATTATTCAACTCAAAAAAAAAAAGGCAGAACACATATTGAGAAACTACTTATTTACAGAGTAGTCACAGCAAGAAAAACACACTCTAGTGTGATGAAAGCTCTTAATTACATCAGTGAAGCCATTAAGAGTTACTGTACCTTACCCCTACCTAAGACATTCTTCCTCATTATCTCTCTCAAATAAGAATTATTTTGATGTAAATGCAGATTAAGATTGTTTTAAACTAAATTAAGAGATTCAGTAAAGGCTAAGCATGTTATAATAAGATCATGCATTAATTCTATATTAATTGTCTGCAGTTGAGCTTCAGCTCCTTTTGTTTCAACAAAAATGAATGGATTGAGCAGCACCTTGTGAGGAGAGATGCAGCAGCATCAGCTCTCTCCCAAGCTATTTAGGTTGAGGCCACAGATCCTCCAAGGCCGTCTCAGGAGTTTGTGGTGCAGCTATGCTATATTAAGTCTACCGGGGCCATAATAAAATGTCTGGATAAGGGTTTAGGTTTTTGAGATGGTATTTGTTGTGGGGTTTGGGGTTCTTTTCTAAATCTTCATAAATCCTCAAAAATCTTTAAATAGGGTTAAGTGGGAAATCAAGCAGTTAGTAGAGATAAATCTTATCTTACTTGTATAATCCTGTTTTAGGTTAGCGAAAGAAAGGTATTGGTGAATTTCTTTTCCCTGAGCATCTGTCACAACAGACTTAGATGTTCTTACGCCTCGCTAACCAAACTAATTCCAGGCAGAGTTATACTTTTTAAACTTTTGCCTTTCTCTTTTCCTTTTTTTTTTTTTCAGTTATTTCTGGGGTTGATGGAACATTTTTTTAGAGTATACATTTACATCACAAGTACCAGAAGGAGAAACACTCATTTGTATCAGGTCACAAGGTCTGAGCAATAGCAGCCAGCCAAAAAAATCATTTCCCTACCCAGAGCCCCATGCACAGCAATGCAAACACTCCACATGTACCTTTTGGGCTACATTTCGTGACATTCTGGGTAAATACTGCTACATCTTATAAATAAATATAAACCCTTAATCGGAAATGCAGTTTTACTGAAATTCCTTTCTCCTCAGTCTACAACTACATACTTGAGTCACATGTTGACCAATACCTTCAGATAGTTTTCTCATGCTATTATAAGGCCTGATCCTTTATGAAAACTGGTGTTAACTCTATAGGAAGCCAATACAATTAAAAGAGTTTAACTGGAATTTCACCAGAATTTCACAGAAGGTAATCAGGCTGTTTACTGTTAATGAAGGAATATAAACAGAAATAACAAAACCTGAGACCAGCTCCCATATTTTTAAAATGCCTGTTTAAAGTGTAACTTTGGTTTATTAATATATTTGTTCCTTACATACCAGATTCTATTATGTGTCTGAATGTAATGGATACAGACTTGTATAAGCTGGCCCAAGCCAAGTAACGTGGACTCCTTTCCTCTACTCACTTAAGCAATTCTGTCAGGCTCAAGAGTTACTGTGAGCCAAGCCACCAAGCCAAGAACATAATAGAAAAAAAGAAAACAAAAACACAACCAACAACAACACCCAACCAACACACCTCAAAACATAAACAAAGAAGAAAAAAAGCCTCTATAGTCAGCTTTAAGGTATAACCTCTGCACCATCTACTGCTAGCTGCAACAAGCAGTATTAATACCACAACGAGGATTACTCCCAATCACAGTAATTTTATTTAATACATAACATGCAGATGGCCGGCACAGCCTTTCAAAATGACTCTTTGAACAAGGAAGGTTAAAACTTACTGTTTTTTAAGGTGATAATGAATAGTATTTACCCCTACTTATTTTCAACAGAAATAAAATCATGACTTATGTAACTGAATAATGAAAATGAGGCTGTTTGTTTAAACTAATTTCCCTAGATCTTCAGATAGAAAGCAAGAAACATTTTTGAAAGCAACTGAAACAGATGTTACCTATGACAGGTTTGTGCTACAATAGCAAATTGCAACAGGAACACAAAGAATGGGTTTTCTGATTTAATGACATATAGTTTGATGAATTGTTGATTTCCTCAAAAACAAATGAATGTGCAGCTTCTCTCTGGAAGAAGAATCGTCTTGATTCCACTATAAGAATGTTTCTACATTCCATCTCAGAAGAGACCCAGAATCCTGAGATTAAGTTTGGGGTTTTTTCCTGAGGTAATATATTGAAAATCTAAAAGATATGAAAAGCTGTAAACTTTAACCATAACCCATATCCTTCAGAACTGATTCTTTGGTGGTTTTTTTTCTGGGAATGTCACATTTTAAACTACAAGACACTTTCAGCTTTGAGTCACTTTATGTCAGTCACTGTTTCAAGCAGTGCCTCTTTGGCATTTATTTTACTTTGGAATTTCTAATTATCTATTTTTCAGATTATTACTCATGAAAGATGTGACAGCAAAAGCAGCAACTCTGATTCCTCTGTTTACCCACACAACAGGCACTGGATTATCAATAGTAACACTCTACTCAGAATTGTGGTGCCTGGATTTGGAAGGATTCCCCTTCATTTCATGGGAACATTCAGTCCTTCAAAGTATCTGTGTTGAAGACACAAATATCAAGTGGCAAGATAAACACAAAGAAAAGGCAGGCAACAAGCATCTATATATTACTGGAACAAACCATAAAGGGAAACAATGGATGAGTCTATGGACTGGCTTCACATGGTCTGGATTGCACTTAATCATGTACAAGTCCTCAGACATAAAATATAAATACCACATGAAGGCTGATTTTCTGTGAATATTAGTTTAATTTCATGTATCACAGTGTCCCATGTTCAGGTGAAAACAACACACTGCTTCTATTCTGGGTGGTTTCCAAAGTTACCACACAAAGGCTCATATACGAAGAAGGTAGTCCAATATCTCTCAATTTCTTTCAGTCCTTAATGTAGGGGACATGAACCACAGTAATGGAGTTAATCTGTGAAGCAGGACAGAAGGCAAGGTGAGTACAGATGTGGTGCTTAACTAGAAAAACTGACCTCAGCTGTAGAAGTTCTTTCTTGAGTGAGAATATAAGCTCCAGGATTCAGAGCTCTTGCTCCATTTCCTGAACTCGAGCTGAGTACCCTGTCCATTTCTCATGTTTTTTTCCCCAGAATAAAAGAGACATGAAAAATTTGAAGGCTTTTATTCAATTTCTAAATCTGACTTCTGCAAAACATATCCAAAATGTTAACAGATATCACATTGCAGATGTCAATAAAAATGGAAGGAGAGGACAAAAGTTAAATCTGTAAGGAATACAATATTAGCTACATTCTTTCAAAGCATAAGGAATGACAATTTGCAATGCTGAGTAAATACAGCATTTGCTTTCCTCATAGTCTAGTCTCCTGCCTTCTGAAATGGTTGCTTAAGGAAAAAAAATTGTATGTTCCCTTGGGCTCTGAGGAGTCAGCAATGAAATATCAGGGTTAAGAGCTAATAAAGGAACACAGCCTACTCCATAAAAATCTAGTGAGAATGTTTAATTGATTTAGAACTATTCAGAAACTCTCTCAATTTAGTTTGCAAGTCAAAACAGAAGCATTCCTGCAGCACATAAGGAAAAAACATCAGCAATAGAGCTTGATACTACTAGAGGACAAATGGCCTTAGTACTAATTTTATGCAAACATCTTCAGCCACAGTGTGGAGCAAAAAACAATAATTTTTTTTTTTAATTAGCCAGTCAGTTTTTAAGAATAAAGAACACTTTAAAAATGTCATCCTTCTAACTTTACAAGATTCACTGAAATTACTTGCAAGCCACAATTTCATGATGCCAGTACATTCTTCACAACTCTAATTCCTTTTCATTCATTTTCAGATAATGATAATAGCAACAAACAAAATGACCTGGCAACATTGCCAGCTGAAAGTCTGGAAAGACAGAGGAACCTTCTCAAATTGCTTTAGAGAGGGGTCATAGTAAAAACAGACACAACATCCTCATAAAAGCATGCCGTGTCTTTTTCCACTGTATTTAAGGACAGCATCAACCATCACAGACCCACACAAAACAATTTCATTTCAGGCAAGCTCAGAGAAGTTTTGCACATCTACAGTGTCAGGAAAAGATCTCTCTGTTCTTAGATGATAGAACTGATACATCAGAGTAAACCTAGCCACATTTATCTGATGATGGACCTTGATAATTAGGATCATATTAAGCCACCAGTTGGCCAACACATCAGTTACAACTCTGCTTGGTTTATTAACACCACATTTTAATACTAAATCAAGTGAACTTTCAAGGAGAGCCAAACATCTGTGTGTACACATCCCTTCTGAGGAGCAATCTCCCTCTGTGCTGGCAGCAATTCTCCCCTCTAACCTGTTAGACAGATACATCCTGGAGCATTTTGAGGGTTACAGGCCTCATCAGATCAGTCCCAACCCAGCCAAGTACCCGAGGTCACACATGGTATCAACAGCCTCATCTGAAAGGACTGCACACACCCACTTTCCCATTATCCAGATGGCCTGGGGGCAAAGGACTGCTCTCCAGTTGGCCTCAAACCTCATGCCAAGGCCTGCCTCTCAGACAACAGCAAAGTAATTTCTCAAAATTATTAATTTCTTAATAATACTCTGTAAGCATAAGCTAATATGAGGTTTTCTAAATACCAACCCCTTGCTTCAACTTTACCCAAGTGTTTTTTAAATCAAAATCCTGGAAAACATTTCATAGAGGAACAGGGAAAACCAAAAGTGCATGAAACCAGAGTATCCAATTCCATTGTACCACTGACTAAATTCTCCTTTGACACATTTGCATAGGCGAGTATGGTAGGAGAAACACGCACAACTAAGAAGTCTTTAATCCTACTGAAAGGCATACAGAAGAGAAGGGAATAGAGAAAATGGGAGTTGAACAGTGCTAGCCTCTGCTAGAGTATGTCCTGCCTGGCAGGAGGATTGCTCACAGAACCAGCAGCACATTTTCTGCTGAATACCAGACATGGAAAAGCCAGACACCTTTGTTTAGAGGTGAGGCCACTGCTGGTAACAACCCCTGTGATACATACATCAGGCAAAGGAACTTCTTGTGGATTCCACATGAGGCCAAGAAGTCTTTTATCTCTCTTCACAACTGGAAGACAAAATTGCAAAAGTCAATTTGTCTCCAGATACCCCACTGAAATTGTGAGCTGTGAAACAGCATAATGAAAACTTCTCTAAAATTCAAAAGGTAAACTCAAAACCCAAGGCATTTAAACACATCATTCCTATTGAGTTTGGGGTCAAAGGAGGAGTCATCATGTGTACCTGGTACCACTGAGCTCCTGAATCACAGCTAATACCCAGGCTTGTAAAATGTCTGCACAAATGTATGCCAGAAGGGAATACTGTCAGCATTTGGGTACATTTCATCCTTCATTTGGCAGAAGGCAGCAGCCTAAGAGGTTTTTTTTCATTAAGGAATACAAGAAAACACCCATCATTCTGATTCACGATGGCCCAAAACACTGCACTCAACTGTTGCTTGGTTTTCATATCTGGATAATCTTTACTCCTTATTGCAATAGGATGGTTTTAATTAAAATGTTTTCATTGTGTGTCAGGTCAGTGATTGGACTAATCTATAGTATTGTCATAGCCTCACAAAAGGCATATGGAAACAGAACTTATCACTGCACATCTGATGCCTTTGTTATCCAAACACGCAAAATCTACACAAGTGAATGTCAATTTATTGGATTCCATCCAGAAATCCACAGGCAGACTAAATTCCCATTGATTCCTCTTATGAAGAACTGCAGCTTTAGGTAGGACTGCTCCTTTTGATTAGTCAGACAGATTTAAAAGAGTTTAATTACCTTAGATTAATCAAGCCTCTGAGTCTAGCTGAAGGATAATAAATCCTAATTAACAAAGATTACCTCCAAATATCTATTAAAGACTAACCTAACTTATCTTTTGGCCACAAAAGCTAATTTGTCAGTAAAAGCAGTTTTAAATAATAAGACCAGAAATTATTTGTAGGTAACATTTTTTAAGAAAATCTTCTTTAAAAATTTAACTCTTTCACCTTCAGTGTCAAGCAGAGAAGAATAAAATACCACTCACCAGGCACATGGTCTAACACTGTCTAAACAACTCTTGAAGAGTCCAAACAAATTACTTGATTCAGAAATGTTTCCAAACTGTCAAGCTTACCACCAGCTTCAGTGAGACTAAATTAACAAATGTCTACTTATCTTTTGAAAACCCTAGTCAAAATATTTAATAACTCTCAGCAGGTGAAAAACCTCAAGGTATATATATTTTAATATATCATATAGCTTTTATATATGCATACATAAGATAAATATGTATTACTGGAATATGGATTTATATATGTATTTATATACATATATTCCAGTCATAGTATTAGTGTTAGACTTTTAGTTTAGCACAAAAACCCCAATGTGCTTGCTCCTCTACATTTTCCATACTAACAATTCAAGTGCAGAGCTTTCTTCCATCTAGAAAAAGATGAACCTCCTCTCTTAAAAACAGAAACATCTGTTTTCTCAAGACATCTGCTAAAGAAGCAAGAGCAGGATGTAAACTGCTTAGTCAAATAGTTTAAAGATAATGAAGAAATAATTAATTACATGGAAAAAAACCTTAAGATTAAGATCTGCTTGTAATTAGCTGTACTCAAAATGCCAAAACACTGTGCTCAGAAAAATATAATTAATGAGTTCTTGAGAGCTCCTGATGATTCTCACTAACACAGTGATAAAAGGGTGCTGCAATCTGCTCCAAATGTTTACTGGGCAGGACCTGTGGAGCTGGGTTCCCTTCTTACAGCCAGGCATATGCTGGAATAGTATGTTTTCATGCTGTGCCCAAGTCCCATTAGACTTGGCAAAGCCATAACCTGTGGATTATGAGGCTTGCACGCAGCCAAAGACAGCTTTACCAGCACAGCTTGACTTGGTCCAAGTGCAACAGCATGAAAATATATTATGCTTTGGGGCACTTGTGGAGATTTCATTGATGAAGAATACATTGGATCTGATCCTTCACAAGCTAGTAATTTATTATAAGACTATGGAAGTCAAAGAAACATGCAATTTGCATTTATTTAACAAGAAAGGGGAGAGTTTACGTCCAGTTACTGTTCTTCCAGTCCTGCAGGCTCTTAAACACAAATGGACCAAAACTGAAAAATAAAAAGATACTCTCAAAATACAAACATGTTTTTCTGACAGATTTAATGGTAATCAAACTACTTCTACTCTTTCATTTTGTATTCCTATCCATGAAGTTTCTTTTAACTTACTGGTTTTAAAAATTGTCACTTCTTCCCTAACCATTTCTTCCCTAATCATTTCTCCTAACCTTAGAAATAAAAGCTTTTTGCCAGCGTATTAGCTTTTACCTTCCAGCAGGAGAACAAAAGAGATCCCTGCAACACTGCTACTGGGATTGAGAAACCAGAGGATGCCCCAGTCTCTGGACAGTGGAGCCAGTTCCAAGGCACCTCCACAGGCTGACACCAGAACAGGACAGTGTCACAGCCCCAGCACACAACAGGGAACCACACGAGGCAGGACTGAACTGCCAACACGCTGCTGTTAAACTGCCTAACTGGACACTCAAGAACAACCTCCACCCTGAGGCCAGATAACTCCTCTGAGAGGCAGAGCTTTTCCCTCCCCAGCAGCACAGGCTTTTTGTGTCCATGCCGCAGAATTTTAGGGAAAAGAAAATGGCATCAGGGACTATTTCCCTGATGACATTTCATTCACACAAGAAACCTCGCCAAAACCAATGCTCTACACAGCAGCTGGTGATCTGGGTGAGCAAAAGGAAATTCAGTCTCCTTTTTACACTCCCCTTACTTTTTTACCTACTGCAACATATTTTCCTACATCAAATGAGGGCTAGGAAGGCACTTCCTCTAATTATCTACTTTGGCAGCTGATTCTGAAGAAATCAGCCTGCAGGCAGTGCTAGGCTTACAACCTGCCAGTTGGACCATTCAGATACAGGCTATTCTACTGCACATTTAGAGGGCACTGTCAGGTGAGGTCATAGAATTCCTCAGTTTCCCTTCAATGTTTCTTTTTCATTAAAGATAGTCAGACATTCTAGAAAGATTTTTTTTTTTCTTCCAGTAGAAAAATGCTGATTTGTAGAAACAAATTTCTACAGGAACTGATACTGTCAAAAAACCTTTCAATGAAAACCAGATACAGAAGACTAGCCAGCCCACCCACAGGCAAGCTCCCAAGGGGGCAGTCTTCTTGGCAGACATCCTGAGCTCAGTTTTGCAAAGAAAATTTAGTTGGAAACATTAAAATTTCCACAGTATGGATGTTCCAGTTCCCACACAGCTTCCATGTTAATGGGCTGGGTGAAAAAGACCAAAAAAACCCAAGTACCTAAAATGTAGGCTCATCCTCTCAGGAAATCAAAACCAACAGTCAATAACAGTCTTCACCATTCATCAGGACACAATGTGCCATCAACTAAATTAAATGCAGGAGGAAAGACTCTACCAACACAATCACAAAGAAAGGAGTAGTAGAGAAGTACTGATTCTCCAGGAGAAGGAGGGAAAATCTCATACCCACTCTTAACAGAGAGGAGAGAACCTGCATGTAGTCTATGTGGTTCTCCCTCCTCTGAGCTCAAGCCTTAATGGAAAAAAATTTACACAACCAGCTTACCCACCTCAGCACACAAAATTAAAATTGTTGGAATTGTCACCTAATATTGGCATAAACCCTCCAGGCATTCATTATTGTCCCTGCATTTTTTTATTCATTTGGAACACAATTGCTAAAACAATCTCCCTTCAGCTAGCAGCAAAACAGATATAACCTAGATGAAAAGGTCAAAGATTATTACTGCATACAAACAACAGCAGGCATAAAAAAGGCGTAAGTCCCTTTTCTCTTTAAACTAAAACCTGAAATTTTAATACAATTAAACTTCATCGGAGAACTTTGAAATTTTTTTCCTCATATTGAGTAACATGGCATAGACATGTTTCCAAACTCACAATAATTAAGCAAGTCCACTTCTGCTAACTCAAACTAGATTAGAAAATTGAGTTATTTTATAAACTTCTCTGAAAAATCTGTATCAGGAAAGACCAAGACTGAGAATGCTGCTCTCTGCACTTCACTTTCTGCACTGGCAGCTAACATACATCTCACATCCATATGTACATACAATGTTCTGACATACACATGTGCTTATCTTCCCTGTCAGCTGCAGAAGTGTTCATCTTGGCTAGGCAAGCCCCCTCTGGAGAGCTGAGCAGCATTCTCCTGCCTAAAGAAATGAGATCCAAAACTAAGGCCATGCTGGTTTCAGGCAGAAAGTCATTAGGTACTCTGACTAGCCATGTTGAGTATATTAATTTCAACCACCCCAGGATTTCCAGCTGAAAGCCTTCAACAGGGATTCAGCCAAGAGGAAGGAGAGGAGGTTGTTCCTCCATAGGAAGCTGGCTAGACTAAAAAGCAAAGCAGGACAGGATACGTCAGGAAGGCAATTCTTTCAGAGGTAACACAATCATGGGACCCGCTCATTTTTGATTCCAAGGTTGGTGATATTTTGTTCTTATTGGACTGTTTTGTTTTCCTTCTGTTTATTCAAATTACAGCCCTGTAATGATAAAGGTTTGCATGTCCAATCTCAAAAGTCCTGGCTGCAGATGGATTTTAGAATTTCCATCCCTGCTCAAGTTGGCCACCGACATTACAAAGTGTGCCTTCAAGAACCAAGACCTACTTAGACCTCCATGAGAGAAGAAAATAACTAGTTTTCTTAAATAGCAACAACAGCAGACAAAATAGTATAATTTTTTCATTTCTATATACTTTCATGTAACCAGAACAAAGAATTCGCAGTACAGATGTCACAGTATTCTGTTACTTGAAAATAAGTTTGGATTTGACAGGTTCTAAGCACAAACAGCTTTTTAGGAGTTACCAAATTAAGAAACTCCAGCATTGAGGCTAAGAAGAGACAAAAAGCTCAGAAGTTTTCTTCTGAGATATTTAGTTATTGTACCAGTTTGATTTCTCTCTAATAATCTGGTGATCCAAAAAAGATGCATTCCACATGGTTCAGGACTGCCTTATGTGTCTCCAGTGTCTCTATATTTTCAAGTAGAAAACATGAGTGGAAGATGAAATTAATATCAATATTTTGTACTACTTATAGAGCAAATGCCAAAAGCGCTTTTGTCATCACAAACGGCTCAAGTTAATTTTTTTTTGTGGTTTTCTGGGTTGTTTTTGTTTGGGTTTTTGTTTGTTTGTTTTGTTGGTTATTTGAGCGAGGGTTTAAGAAAAAATGTAGCTCTTTCCTCTTTCTTAGACAGTCAGCTCCTGAAAGTCAGGCCTGGTACATTTAGATCCTGCTGCATTTCCACACCCCTTAGTAAATATATTTAATTGAGCAACTTGTTATGTGCTGACAGGTATAAGTCTCCAGAACAGGAACTTAATGAACTCATTACAAAGCTGGAATAAAACTTTCTGATTACATGTGAATGCAAGGACAGAGAGAAAGAGCGAGGATGGCCAAGAAAAAGGCTTGTCTAGCATCTGACTAAAGCATCTTGGCTATAGCCAGTGTAATAAACAGCCATACTGCAAAACACACTACAGAACTTCTTGTTCCCCCATGCCTCATGACACGCCTCACCCTTGCCAGAATCATTTTAGTCGTCTAGGCTCCAAAACCACTCTGAACCAACGCACTCTGCATATTTGCAGCACCGCTGGATAATACCCTTTAACTGCTGCCCCTGATTTGGCATGCAAAGAACTGAATTTGTCTATACATACAAACACAGAACTATTTGTTTCACGTGCTGCTCAAGCTACAGAAAGTAAGTTACACCAAGAGAAACCCATTATGTCAGCACTGTCACTTTCCAAAGCCATATGACAGTGTGTTGCCGTCTTCTTCAAAGTAGGGAAATATTTTTTCCGCCATCAAGTGAGTGTTATTTGATAAAAGAAAAGCTTTACTAGCTCATAGATAATGAAGCGTTTTTAGCAATGCCTCTCATCTACAGCCAAATGGAGGACAAGCAAAAGCAAATTGCTTCTTCCACTTACCAAAAAAAAAAAAATCATTTGTTTTCCTGTGTTCCTCTTCTATTATCATCCCTGGTATTTTCCATTCTCACGAGTATGTGAGCAGATACAATATTGTAACATTCTTACAAGGGCTTACCTGCCCTTATTCAAAAATAATTCCAGCAAAAAGTATGTTTCACTTAAAATTAATCCAAGAACAACCTTCATTTTTGGGCTCTGACAGAAGAACACATCAGTCTCTCTGTAGCACCACACGTCTCAAGTACTGACATCAATGGCTTTGGTGAAAGAGTTTGACAATTCTAATACTGCTGCTTCCACTGGAAGTTGGGATGAAGTTTGCTACTAAACCCAAGACAGCAAGATCAGGAAAGCATGAGGTACCTTTGAAACCATACCAAGTTTTCCACCACTTCAAAACTGAATTATATTGATCCACTGGAGCGGGAGTTGCCTTTTCCAAGGCCTGTACATTACAAGTTCAGTCAAGATTTCAAGGACATTGATCTTCAGCAACAGATCAGAGAAACATTATGACTTACAGGCTGCTAAATCTGACTTCCATCCTGTATTTATGGAAACAGCCATAAAGAAAAAAAATTATGAAGGAATGTGATATATTGTGGAATATTCAAAATAAAGTCTAGAGGTTTCTTTCAAGGACACATGAATATCTATGATCACACAGTAGATATAATTTTTGATTTCCAGAAAGGTGGGGGGGGGTGTTTTGTTTGTTTCTTTGTTTCTTTAAAAACCTTACACCAAAGGAAATGGAACAAGAGAGAACATAATCTCCCAGAATGATTCCATATAAAACAGTAAGGATAAACAACAGGTATAAATGCTCTGATTTCATTACAAGTAGACGTAAATTCTAGGGCTTCCTTGTGGGAGCAAGTGGGATTTTAATTGCTCAATATGGTAACAATCACAAGGAAAACAGTGAAGTTTGCACATTACAGACAAACATATTAAGAAAATAAACAAAATAAATATTTTCTAGAGCTAAAATTAACAGAGAAGACTGACAGGAAAAAAACTCACCATCCCGAGTTACACAGTAGAGAAGTGCAAATTAATGCACACACCTTTAATAATGAGCTGTAAATTATGCCATTCCTAACCACCAAGTACAACCTGAAGTCACTTTGGTTACTTCATCTAGTCTAAAAAGCATAGAAAAGTGTGGCTTTGTCAGTCAGAGATATGAAATAGATTTGCCAGTCAGAGACAAGGCTACAAAAGGGAAGTCCTCAATATGGAATACAGATAGCTTTTTACTGGATCGTGTCACAAGTCTGTAAAAACGGTGTAGAGAAAGTCACAGGATGCAAATAGTCACTTTCTCCCTATAAAATGGGAACTGGGGGGCATTTATGCAATTATCACATACCTGTTTTAAAACAAAAAGAAAACACTTTTCAGACAACATAAATTGTGGAGCTCACTGCCACAGGATGGTGGAAAAAGCCAAATAGTCTCTCAAAGGGGAGACAAAAAATTCACAGAGAACTGGTCTGTTGGTAGTTATGAAATGCAAAGAACCAGACAGGGTCTCTAAGTTGTCAAACAGTTGCTAAGCAGAAGTTGGGTAGTGCCAGGCAGGTGCAGACAGAAACAATTTTGTCATTATTTAATTGCACAGAAATCCAGTCAGGAACAGCACAATGGATGGGTCAACTCTTGGTCTGACCCTGCATCGCGAGTCCAATGCTGAGAGCCACCATCACTGAATTAGTGAAGCCAAGAGACCTGTGCTCTGTTTCCACCACTGCCATAGGTAACAGGCACCATCTTAATTAGTGTCACCATGTACAAATGAGATGAAGTGCCCTCTAGGTTTCAACTTGCTTTGAAGTTTGCTAATGGGTTGTAGGGACAATATGGAAACACAGGTTTCACTTGCACACTATTCCCCTTTAGAGCTGACAGCTTGAGTCAATCTGAATTTTCCAGGATCCAGATATTAACCCTAGGCTATTAATGGTTATGTGGGGGCATTGCATAAAGGGGAATCGATGTGGCATGCAAGGAAGCAGAGCAACAATTTCTAGGTGCATGAAAGCAGGACTGGTTCTTAGGACTCCCTCTTTTAATGTGTCTAGTTCAGGATAACACTACCAGATCAGCATTAAAGCTACTAGACACAAGAGAAAAATCCATTTATAATAGACTACCGACATCCAAGAAGAGGCTACAGTCACAGCACTTTGACAAGAAAGGTTTAACATGCTGTGCCTTTAACTTGAGTACACGTGGGACCACTTTAAGTGATTGAACTTGGCCAATTATCTCCCCTTTGTCTCATTTAAATAACATATAAGGAAACACAAGGAGCTCATATCATTGTCAATCTCATTCAAGAATTAAATTCTCTGTATTTTTCCTAATGTTCCATCATGACTAAAGTAAGTCTGAGGGTTATTTTCATCCAGCTTCTTTATTTCTGCCCAGAGTTCAAAATGAAATTAGAAAGACCTACCAAAAAAGTGTCAGCCAACTTTATAAAGTTCATTCTGAAAGGCTTTTTATCAAAATATGCTTGGTCACTTCATGCTATGAATTCAATTGTGTAGAAACATGTCACAGCATGTCCATTATTATTACTATTTTGACATAATCAAAACATCTACCATGTTCCATATCACCTGTTTTTCAACCAAATACAACAATAGGGCCAAGGCCCACAGTCTGAAAGCACAAGATAAATGGAAGCAGAAGAACATGCAAGGAAGCAAGGAAATGAGCTCTGTCTCAGCCAGCATGGGGTAGGTGACTGCTTCTGCAACCAGACAGATTCTCTCAGACAGGACAGCCCTTTCCATCTGCCACCAAGAGGAATTTCACCCTCATGTCACCTGTACTGCCATTTTAAATGGCATTTGGAAAACAATCTACAATATTGAAATCACTATATAGCATTTAACCAATTTCTGCTTCAAGAATTGATTTGCTCTTTTATGGCGTTTCAGGACATTCTTTTCCATTACTGTTTACTTTGTTTTAATAGTGATGGTGCCCTACACTGTTGCTACTTGTTTACTTTCCCCCTCCTCCCCCAAAATTCCACCATGGAATTTTGTTTGGCCAAGAGCATCTTACTTTTCATGGAAGTCCTAGTGGGAGGTAGGAATCGCAGAGCCATAGCAATTAATGATAAACAGACGCTACGCCACAGATCAGTCTGAGTATTCCACTGACAGAAGAAAACAGTCCATTTTAAACCTCTGTAAAATCTGGAAGTATCTTTCCATCTCTTCCATGAATCCTGTGCTAGCATGTAGGGGGAAGAAGGTGTTTTGGCTTTGTTGGTTTGGGGTTGAAGTTTCTTTTTGTACACAAGAAATTTGAAATGCTGTGCCTTCTTTCTGTATTCCCTCACACCCATAAAATACTCTTTTTGCTCTAAACATGTGTGAAACTTAAGGCCATTTCTGCCTCTTGGAGGTTAGAAGAATGTATACTCGTTTAACCTCAAAAGCACAGGGGAGATAAGAAAACTTCCTGCATTCTCAGGTTTTTTTAACTTGTACACTGGGAGACAGTCAATTTTTTTTAATCTACTAGGGTTGTACCAAGAACAGCAAGAAATCAGCCCCACAAGATATAAATAAGAGAAGGTAAATAGGGTCTGACTCTCTCTACACCTGTGCAACACAGTAAACAGATAAAAATGGTATCAAATCAGAACAGCAGCACCTTTCACAATTTTGAACGACATGCAGCGAGAGACAAGGAGGAGCAAGGCCCACAGAGGAAACATGGTTTGCCCAAGGTCACACATCAAGTCAGTAGCAGAAGCGAGCTGAGTTCCCTTCTCCTGACCCTACACAAACTGATAGGCCAGGCTCCCTTGGGGCATCTCCCTTCCAGGATCTTCCTGAAGCTTTTCCCCCACACAAATGAAAAGGAAAAAAAAAAAAAAATCTGCGGTAAGAAACAGATGGAGGTATTTTTGTGATGATTAGCCCAATACCTGGAATCTTGTTTACAGTGTAACTTCTCACTCTTCAATCAAAGGAAATCAAACAATCATTTGTGTCATTAGCAAATGCCTATTAACTTCCTGAGACATACATTACATGGCACAGGAACTGAGAAACGCTTTTGAGCATAACCTTGGGAGCTACAAAGGAGAAAGTAGTGTAAAGTTTATGCTCCTGAGGTTTGTTTCCTGACACAACAGCTACAAGAATTCAGCATGTACTCATTGGGAAAGTCATGAAGGATGAAAAGTCCATAAGCATATGATTCCTGTAACTTTTATTACATGCATATACAGTGTCTAGTTTTCACTTAGCAGACAGTACAACCTAAAGAGAAAACTCATTTTCTAAATATCCCACCGTGAAAAGGTATTATACTTACAATTCAAAGACTTCAGTTAATCTAGGATAAAAGATCAAGTTAACAAGCATAACAGCCACTCTACAGGCTGGATACAAACCTTCCTAATTTGGTTATTTGTATTCCTAAGCCACTTAAAGATACAGGCAGAAACTTATAAGTGACTCTTCTCAGTTCATTCCTACTTCTCCTGTGCCATCTACTGCTCACAAGTTGTTACTGACACTGTAATACTTGCAAGATTCTGATTACCTGGCTTCTCTGCTCATGGCAAGATGGACAAGAGAAGATAAGCTTTCAAATTCAAACTGCAGTGAGGTAAAACTTAAAACCAAAGAAAAATATACACTTAAATATATGAAAAATAAAATTTAAAAAAAATGTTCACACCCCTATGTGGGAATTCAGCACATGGTTGTGGAAACACTACACTAAAAAACACGTAACACCATCTCCTAGTAGCCAGCGCAAGCAGCACGCAAATTCCTGTCAAAGCATCTGCACAGGGAAAAAGACACGGAGAGTCAAGCCAAATAATCTTTTCATATGTAATTCTTTATATCTGCCCACTTTCTGGCCTAGCCCCTGGATAGCACCTTGTCAGAAGAACCACTAATGGCACAGGCTGCAACAGCTACTTCCCTGCTTTTCCCACCAGTTTCCACCTTTGTCCTGCTGTGGACTGCACCTCTTTTCAGAGCAAAAGCACATATCGTACAGCCGGACAGCGCTCCCCTCCATCAGGGTGGAACTGGCTCAAGGCCTGATGCTTCAGGAATCCACTGCTGATTTTGTGGTTGGAAGGCCTGAACCCAAATAATGGACCTACAGCTGTGTCCTACATGCCAGACTTCCTGGCAAACAGAGCTCCTCTTTCTGGAAGGTCCGGTATTGTTGAAGTACGCCGCAAAACTGTTTGTCTTTAGGGTGATGAAAGCGGAGCAGGTCTTTCAAAAACTATAAAAATGGGGAGGAAATACTTGGGACGTTAACTACCTCCTGCTAAAATCCAAAAACCTGTAAGTGTTCAAAAGCTATCAGTGAATTCCAGAAGAGAAAAGGAAGAATTCACCAGCTGGGAACTGAAACACAGGTAACGTGCCGTCAAATCCTCAGTGTCCCTGTAAAAACAGCACAGTCTGAAATCTCACTTGAGGGGAACTGTTTTGCCCTGAATAGCCAAATTACAGTGGAAGGACCCCAATGCCTGTATTCTTCTGTGATCCCTAAACTTGAAGAAAAAGATGGTGGAAGCAGGTTTCAAACTACAGTCCTGCAAAGCACCAAATTAATGTATCAAATCAGACAAACCAACAAATTTTTATTAGCTCAAACTCAGTAGTTCCTACTAAGTCAAGTCTTAGTCCATGAAAAAAATATTTGTTTTCCAACTAAAAGTTCAGAGGAAAAATAAAACAACTTTTTAACAGAAAAAATGTTTAACTTTCAGGAATTTTGGTTTTTTAACAAAGTAAATCTTTTTAAACCCTATAATTTGATACATGCACAAAAATGTGCAATTTGAAGTTTTAAGGACAAATATGAAAGATAAGTCAGGAAAATACGCGGTGTACAGAACAAGACAAAAGAACAGAGTATTTGTAAGAGAAGTGAGAGAGGTGTGAAATGTCAAGATCACCTATGCCTGATGGTGAGCATGCCGATAACCAGCAACCATCACTGCTTCAGATTGCCCAGCTCTGCCAGACTGGGCTCAGAAACACAGAGGACATCAAGGCAATGGTAAGAAACAGCAGAACTGCTACAAAAAATATTCACTACGTGATCCATTTTAGCCTGTATGGGGAAGAAGGTATTCCTTTCAAAGTAATATCCTGCTGTAGCTGTTATAAGGGACTTCACACCACTGCCTTCCATTACTATATAATCAACCCAGCTTCACTCTTCTTCATTGTGAAGCTCCTAAGTGCAACCTCCTTGCAATGATATAAGACATTATATAAACCCATCATGATGTCCAGCAGCACACTTTCCAAAGGCCTGGTATCTCTGAGATGAGTTCCTGCTGAGCAACAAGCAAGTCATTAAGTGACCCAAGGGTGGAATTGTTCCAAAAGAGCAAAGCCCTCCATGAGGAGTCTTGATCACATTACTGTTTTTCATAAAACAATGCTTAACAAACCTCACAGCAGAAACAAGGAAACCACAATTAAAAAGTCACCAGCCTAGAATAACATGAGTAAAAAAGAAAAAATAGAAAAAATCCAACCCAAAATATACATTAAAAATATTTCTTCCTCAAAAAAAAAAGAAAATAAAGAAAAAGGAGAAAACAGTCAGAGTTTAGTGTTAGGAACAAACAGAATGGGCTGATGTGAAATCAGCAGTGCCAATGAGCTCATGACATTATTTTTAAAGTGAAGCCTGGCAAATCAAGAAAAGCTGAAGTTCAAATGTTTTAGCAGCTCTCTGAAACTTTACCAAAAGGGATTAAAATGTGCATTCTTGAAAGCTAAAAAAAAAATGAAAAAAGAAAACAATTGTAAAACTGCAAATCTTCCTTGGCAATAACAGGGAAGCTTGGCTTCATCACAAGTAAAACACTATCCAAGCACCTCAGATGCACCTCACTGTAATTCCCAAAACATTTAAGTAGCCCATCTAGTCTGAGAATTATCTGTTTAGCTTCAGTCTATTCATTTTTTTTACATTAAAGTCAAAGAGAATGAAGTGTAAAGAGATCATCTCCAGGGAGATACGTGGAAAAAAAGTTTCTCAAATTATATGGATTCAATTAAACAAAAATGTCACTTACTGAGATTTATCAATTATCTAGGCAAGGTCCAAGGTTGTTTCTCCTTTGTTTTCCTTAAATTACAACTCTCAAGCCAAAACCAACTAGTAATGTGATCCTAGTTTAAGTTTACCTTGATTCCACTTCTGAGATCATTTTGTTTTCCCCAAGTGAATAGTACTTCTCCTATAACCCAAGATAGGATTAACAAAGTTATTTTGGAATAGACACTACAATTTATTGATTTACAATACAAAATTCCTACATGAGGAGTTTTCCTTGATGCAAATGCTTCATGAAAGCAACCATTAACATGATTGCTATCCATACAAGAATGTCAGCAGGATTGGACTACTGACGTTACAATTAGGCCTTAAAATGGGGTTTGGCTATTCAGCTACAGGCAACAAATCTTGGGATTTGTAATAAAAGCTAACTTTCAACTGAGTTCATTCACTTGTATCTCTAGTGCTGAACAAAAGGCCCAATGCTTTTTAATTCACCGGTTATGATGTTCAGAATTTTGGGCAAAAACAGAAAAAGGCTCCATTGCTTCGGATTCTGTGTGAGAAGCTAAAAGCAGAAAAGACTAATCATTGATCTGAGGATCTTACAGGAAAGGTTTAAGACAAATGACAACATGCTGGAAGGTGCATGAAGAAGTACAGGAGCTAGATCAGCACAGCCCACCTTATGTGACAAAAGTAAGATGATGAGCCGTGAAGTACCCAACACACAGCATAGTAATCACAGTTCTCTGATAGTGAAGGGCTGCCAGCGTCTCAGGGAAAGTGGGGATTGGAGTCTCTTCACCAATTCACTTGCCATGTTTGCCTTTTGCCTCCTCTTTAACTCCTCTTTTCTTTCTACCATTCTGTTAGGACCAGCAGCACAAAGGAACAAAGAGAGAGTTTCCAGTAATTTCAAGAGAAGCATCACATCTAAATATTTTCACAGATCTAGGTCTTCAGATCAAAACGTGAGTCTTTCCTTTGGCTGATGTCATAGCAATAACACTCCCCTGACATTTGTAGTGGTTATACCAAGTTGCCCACCAAAAATTCTCAATACAGCAAACTATCCTCCTCCAAAAATGTCATTACAAATTAAGGTTTTCTTACAAACTAGCTAAATAAATAGCACTATTTTCTATGCAAGTACTCAGTCCTTGACAGAAGAAAAGTCAGTTGAGTAAGAGCAATCCTCACCATCACAGCTGTAGCAACAGTAAAAAAAAGCAGGAGGAAACCTCTTCTGCAAGAATGAATAATCTAATAATTCTCTGTCCAAGTATTTAAATTTATATTTTTTGTGCCAGTATTACAATATATACAGCCTTAAATGTCATATGTTAGGCTTATGAGGTTATGGTCAATTTTCTTCTGGAAGAAAAATTGATGCATCTTACATGCCCATGCTGCAAACTTTCAAATTATCAAATTTATATACACTTAAAATTGCAAAAACCATTTACATAACCAATATTGGTAATACTCTGGAGCTACGTGTGTGTATTTATGTACACACACACACACAGCAGTAACTTTTGAACAAGCATGCTTATGTCCTTGCATTCCTCAAAAAAAGGATTTCCTTCCTTTTTCTGCTTTTCTGAATTTCATCCTGCTGATTCAAACCAGGAGAATACTGTAACCTGTGCTTCCTTGGCAAGTTCCTCTTTCCGCCCTTTTTAAAAGAATATAGATACATTTATTTTTTTAATAACTCTAATACCTAAGCAGACACCCAGATATAAACATTTGCTGAGGATATGGAGGTTGACATCTAGTTATTTGTACAACATCAGCATAATACCACACATTAGTACTGTTGTTAAAAAACATTTCAGTGACAGAAGTGTGTGACATATTATGACAACATCTGGCATTTCCCTAAAAATAATGGAGTTCATTTTCTTATTCCCCAAGCAGACTTGATGAAATGTAGCACTTCCTGGAGTATCAGTAACACACACATTCATAACCATAGAATCACCAGTTTCTTCAGCATTGAGCATTTTCAAACCTATTGCTAACTTGCAAGTAAATTACCACACTCTCATGTGGCTCACACCAGAAAAATCCTAACTAAAAAATCAATGGGATTCTACTGGGTGCAAGGCAAAGCAGAATTCAGCCCAAAGGTTCTGACACAGAAAAATTATGTCAGGCTTCCAAGCCTCACAGAAGCTTATTTTTCATGGCTTACTCCCCTGCCCCTGTGGATGTCTAGAGTATTCTTTGGCTGAAAGAAATCTGACAATCTTGGGTCCTTTTGTGTTCCATTGAAACCACAAAAGCTTGGAGAATCTCACATAAACAGACACATGAGAGCCTTTGGTAAAACTGCAGACAACAACTCTAATTTTTTGTTACATTGGAAAAATAAGCTCCGCTTGTTTTCCTAACTGTTCCTTCTTCTCTTATAAAATCAGCCACCCAATATCTTTGAAAATAGGAGAGAGGTTAATAGTTTAAAGCACAGGAATATATTTTTCCCATCAGGATGCTGAAGGGGAATTCACAGACATTCACCTGATGACAGAATTTCTATCCCTGGGACAGCATCTCTGAAGTCACTACCTTCCGATATGTTCCTGAGATTGCTTTTCTACAGAGTTTTGTCATGTTAACTTGGACAGTTGGTTAAGCTAATTATAACTTGCCCTGATGACTTGGGAAAGTGCTCCTCTGCATTGAAATCGTAAAAACCTGCACCCTTCTTCTACAGGGATGTTTGTTACCATAAGCAGCAGTGTCATTTAAATTATCATTATAACCTGGCTAACATGATGATGTACCCATGCGATGAGCACACAGAAAACCACACCTGAATTTATACAGAAAAACTACATATATTTTGGCATAATAAGGTTAAAGGATTTGGGCTTTAAGCTCAGCAAGTGTTAATCCATTTACTTTCACTCTGGTACATAGCAGCAGTCTCTGATCCTCAAATTGCAGTAAACAATGAATGGTGCATTTGCAAAGAGTGTGCTTCACTCTCACATGCTCCTCAGAAAAGCCTCTTACTAATAATTCCAGTGGAAACAGAACTTGGCTTAGGGGAAGTAAGATCAAGCCATTAATTTTATTTTAAGGAACAGAAAACTCTTCAGACTCTACTTGATCTCTTTGGAGGGAAACAAAATATTTGAACAAAATAACTACAATAGAAAGTCTGAAACTACTGTCACTGTAACCTCAAGGTTGTGATGTACAAAATCCAACTTGCAAAAGAGTGACTGCAGAGAGATACATCCAAAGAGTTGCAGACTAAACCTGGTGGAAGCTCTGAAGGCACTGCCCTTGTGGGCAGGAACCAACAGTTCATGGTATAACCCCTGATCTAAACTGCAGACACTGTGACAATGGGATTAGAACCAAAAGATCAAACAAGCAGTAATCTCAACCTCCTGAGAAGCAAAAAATACCCAAATCCTCCTGCTCTATCAGAATTTCCTAGCAGGAAGATCACATGCAAGGCCAGTAAACCTGTCTTATTCTGCTCAGTTTCCCAGTATTCTTCTTTCATTTCTCCCTCTGCATACTCATTATCTTTTAGCTTCATTCAGTGAAATCAAAAAACAAAACAAGCTGGAGAAAACACGCATCCCACATGCAAAAAAACCAAGACAGATTATTTTATTTGTATAAAGGTCTCAACATGCCTATCTTACACTGTTCACATTCCTGCTGTTGAAATCAATGCCATTCCCAGCTCTACCTCAGAAATCCAGAACAAGTTCCAGTACCTTCTGGAACTTGAATCTTCTGTTTCTCTCCCATCCTCCATTTCAGGCAGAGAGTCCTGTGAGCCACAGAGTCCAGAGAGTTCACAGCTCTGCTGGGTCCTGCCCAGTTCTACCAAGAGCAACTGTATTTTCCATCTGTGATAGTGGGCAGGGAAAAATATGGTGCCCCCACAGAGTCACCAGTAGGGACACAATCCTTCTTTCAGTAGGAGGCTCTCCAGAAAGGGACACAAATGCCAAGTCTTTGGGCCAGGACACAGATCTCTTGGCTTTCTCTTAGGTAAGAGTCTCAGGCCAAGTGTCTGTAAACTCCATTCTCTTCCCACTTTATATTCCTCAGAGACTGTGATCCTCAGCTTCTCCTAAGAACCTCCTAAAACTTCCAAGAGCTCTCCTACCTTTTTGACATTTCTCTATGCTTTTAGCCCTATTTTTACACACCATTTTTCATGTACATAAGATTCTTCACTATTCTCTGATGATCTCCTTTTGAACTCAGTTAGCCAAACAGCATCATGCACAAAGGGAAACACAGATATGTGCAGCAGAGAAGAGATCTCACTTGCAAGACCACTCAGTTATTTAGGTGGGAGATTCCTGACCTCTGCTGTGCAGCCATGTGTTTGCCTTGAAATGAAGTTATTTATGTATAAATCTCATCAGATAAAGTGTGGTTCCTAAAAACTTACACTTTAAAGTTGAATAAATCAAAGCAGGTCGGGGGGGGAAAGTGAGTGGTTCTGAGCATTTGACTGTACCTTCTATCAACATATAGCTCAGTTTTTCCATTTTTTCTGCCAACATGCTGACTATTCATTTTTTAACTCCATCCCACAAAACTACACTAAAATATTTATTTATAAAGCCTTTCTATTCAAGAAAATACTGTTCACAAAGTGACCCCATCACAGCCTTTAAATCACCTAGCTATTCTCTATCTGGCATCCATTCCTTTCATCATCAAAGTATCTGAACATCTTCCAACAATTCTCAACACAACACAGCAAGCACCTGCTATGTCAAATCTCCTCCTTTTTATAAAAACAATCCTTTTTGTTCCTAACACATTGCCTGGTTTGTCTGAGGGCAAGGACCTAGTCTAAGAGATGGATTAGCTGGAGAACTTCACAGGTCTTGGTCCTGCCCCTGGGAAATGATTCTCCTTTTCTTATGTTAAAGGCATCTGCCCTTGTACAATAGAATGCCGTTAAATTAAAGAAGTGGAGGTGAGAATCAGTTGTCAGCACAAGGCTACAGATCTTGAAATTAAGGGCAGGATTTCCTCTTACCCTATTCCCAAAACCACTCCACCCATCTGCTCCAAGGGTGTGTGAAACAGAAACTACTTGTGGTATTGGCCATCATTAATTAATTCTGGATTAAATCATACACTAGCTCTATCACCATAACAATGCATCACCCTACATAGCAAAAAATATTACAAAATTCCATACCACTCACTGGCCATAACTGTTAATAATGAACTTCACTCACACTGTAATCTTATGCTCAGTAAATGTGACCAATATGCTGTGATGAAAACAAAATTGCAAGTTAGGATTTCATTTTGAAAGTGATGAGTGGGAGACTGGGATATAAACATATAGCATTTGACCCTGAAATTTCACAGCAGATTTTAAGATACACACCCTTTAGGTAAGTGATAAAGATTAAATAGTTTAAATGTCTTTCAGAAGTTCTCAAAGTTCAAACCAAACCCGATTCTGCTCAATTCCTACAAAACTTCTTCTTTGTTTAAGTAGGTTTCAGAAACCACACACTGGAAGAAAGGGAATTTATACAGAACAGAGCCATCAAAGATGAAAGGACAGAGCAGTGGAAGCAACACTCTGCTCCCTGGGAGGTGCTGCTGGATCACACGTGGTCCCCAGGCTTGACACTAAACAGTTTGGGCTTCCCAGACTGAAAGGCCCATGAGGCAGGCGAGAACTTTGGTTCCTAAGAGTCTTCTATGGAAGAGTAGCACTGCAGAGAACCTGGAGCTCTTGAAGGACAGCTTGCTGAAGAGATTTAAAAAAAAAAAATCTATCCCACATTTTATTTTATAAAGATGATTTACCAAAATCTGGTCTGGCACCATTTCACATCCCTCCTTGAAATATTAGCCTGAAATAACAACCAAGCATCTTCCCACATGCTTCCCTTTTAAGGCAAGGGCTGTTGAAGTATAATCAGTCACTCCAGATGACAGATTAACCAAATCAGATTTTTGTACTGGGGCTTTGAGTAGAATAATTATTACATGATGCACTGTGTCTTGCCAATGTCAAGCTGGCTTCAGTTGGCATATCTTTCTTTTCCACTGAAGGAAAGTAGCATCTCACTTTACACAGTTCTTAATTTACCAGTCTTGTTAGTGGTGTGTGTGTGCAGTGGGGACTTTGACAGTAAAACAGTCTTTTAATAGCTCATGATATACTCTATTATTCACCATTTCCTTAAAGGTTTTTTATTTCAGGAAAAAAGTAGATACTTCAGAGTCAAGCTGTATTTTCCTAGGCTCCCCACCAGCATTACTAGACTATACCTAGCCATCTTCAGTGACTCCTAAATGATATAAGCAGTGGGAAAATCTGATGAGCCACATATAAATCAAAATAATATGAGTGACATAAGGTAGACAAAACTTAAATAATAGCAAGAACAGAATAGACAAGAAGAATTTAGATTTCTCAGTAAGGATGAAAGCCTTTATACAGGATGATTCCTAGTACAGCCAGTTCCACTTCCAGCATCCCAGTTCCATACCCCATGCCATATATTAATATTGTTTCTATGCAGTTAGCATCTCAATTTTGTTACTTGTTCCAGAGAAGCTTATGAACCCCTCAGGATCTTTTGGTTTGGCTTGTTTTTCCTTTCTTTGCAATCCATTTTTCCTTTCCTTCCCTCCTCTTTATCTCCAATTTCTGTTTCTTACATCACTCCCAAAATATCTGCCAAATCTCACCTTTAATTTCCTTTTCATATTTTCCTCCTTTATTCCTTTCTGCTTCTTTAGTCTTACCCCTACTCACACACACCTTGAATCATCAATCAAAATCTTCCCACCTAAAGTCTTCTCATCATCTTACATTTAAAGCAATGGGGTCATTGGATCATCTTGAAAGGCACACTTTTTTACTGTAGCTCAGCTCAGGTTTTATTTACAATTTTTTTGCTGTGTAAAGAAAATATTTTTAGGCAAAAGAGAACTGTAGAAGTTCTATAGCAAAAACACCACTCTGGGCCCAGTCCTTCACAGCTTCAAGTATGGGCAGCATGCCTGCCTTGTGGAGAGCACATTCCAGTTCCCTGCCACTACTGGGAATTTATAATAGCTAAAGCAGGGCTGATCTCATATATCACTGTGTCATCCATCCACAAGATACAGAGTGCTGAGATTCTTCCTCCTCCTTTCTTTTTCTATTTCAAAGGAAGGAACTGATTTCTAGAAAATATTTTGGAGCTTTTAATTCCTTGGGACTTGACATGGGTGAGGCACACTGCCTACTCAGTTACGTTACACAACTAGGATCTACGACTTCAAGCTACTACATTTCAATTTTGAGCCTACATTTCCCTGTGTAATTCTGGCAAAAGATCTAGAAATTAAAAGCCCAGGGACTCCAATCGTACTTTTACCCCACACAGCAAATACCTGTTTCAGCTCCCCAGCACTTTTGAGCATGTGGCATCCTTCACAAGGCACTGGATGGACCAGTGCTCCTGGAGCTGGTGTTACTTGACAACAGTGTTAATAATAATTTAACAATATTTAAAATAAACACATGATTTAAGAACAAGATGTCAATCTCCTCTTTACCAGTCTTAATAGTGGAAAGATCTATGATGACAGGTATCTGGTAATTTCAAAGGTAATGAGTTTGAAGGTATTCAATCACCACCTTGTATCTCTTCCCTTTGAGCTGGAGGCACAAGTAAAATCTCACATCTTTTCTTCCTCCAAGAGATTGCATAATGATTGTATCACACTAAATTACAAGAGTTCCAAAAAGTCAATGGGTCTGTACATCCTTTCTTTTTCAGTTTCTCTAAAATAGCATAGGTATAGCTTAACTGTAATTACTCTGTTTGATACCATTTCACCTGCTCTGAAAGAGCCCCCTGACTTAGGGGGACTAAAATGCTTAACTTCTCTTTGGTGCCATTTGCTTTTGGATTCTTAATCATTTGGGGTTTTCTTTAATTATTTTCCACAGCAGTCAAAACAACTGTAACCATAACCAAAAGCCTGTCCCCAACAGGTTAAAAACCCATAGAGCATTTGATTAGTTAGCAGTGCTTTTGATTTCACACATCACAGGTAAAAATCAGAAATTCCTTATGTGTGCCTCTGTACTGGTATTATCGCCTACTATGTGCAGGGAAAGGATGTCCAAGACCTCTACTATACAGACTTTCTTTCACACTTGCTATTTTTCAGGGTCGTTCAATACATGACTGTCATTTTGCAACAGGAAGAAAGAAAAAAGGAAAAAAATTGTGCAATGTAACAAGACCTGCAGTGTTAGAAACAAGAGCTTGATTCTTCAATACCAGCAACTTCTGTGATTGATTATCACATATTTGTCCAAGTTAGACAAAACAAATAACTAAAGATAACCCCATAGATATTAGTAGAAACTGGGAAAAAATCTGTAATTGTTTTTATAGTTAACTGGAAAAATATTCTTATATATAAACTTATCACATATTTCATTATCTCCGGTTTTAAAATATAGTAATTTAAACCTGTAAATCTTTCACTGTACTTTCTCAATCATCCTCACATTTTACAACCAGATGATTCAGACTCCATTGTCAAAAACAAATGCAAGAATCTCCCATCCACAGATATAAATAGAAAAGATGGAATACCATAAGACTTACCTTTTTGCGCAAGAGTCAACTTAGAACAACAATTTTTCTTGGTTCCTGCACAGCACAAAACTGCCAAAGCAATGAATAACTTGAAGAAAAATGCTGCAAGCTGAACAGGCAGGCAGGTTCTGCCACACTTGAACAACACATTTAAGAAGCACAGAACAACCCTCAAAGCTAAAACCCTACAACCGGGGCAACTTACTTTTATCACCAGGAGATTAGTCCTTCTGCTCCACCAGTGTGGGTTAAGGGATCTCACCTGTGTTGCCCATCATCCCCCAAGTGACTGCAGCTGAGCCCTGCTTCCTTCTTATCATTCACCCCCTCCTGCTCACTGAGGCCTGCTGGTTCCACAGAACAGCCTCATCACTAAAGCCTGAAACCAAAGTGGCTGAAAGTTTGAGCACCCCAAACAATATCACCGTTTACGGACCTTTTCCTTGTCCCTCCCTAATTTTGGTATTTTGCCTAGCACCAGCACAGGGGTGGCAACAACTGGCTTTGAAACAGTTAACAGGACTTGAGAAGATCCAGAAGAGTCTGATCTGAATTGCATTTTCCTGGATATAATTGCTTCTAAATAGAGGTAATATTAAACAACTGCTCTTCTGCTTGGCAAGCTCTCAGGATGCTTCCCAAGTCTGTAATACTATAATCTCCATCTATTATTGTTGCACATGAAGTTATATGGGAATGTGATGAACAAGACAGGCAGAGATGCTCTACTAATCTGAAGACATTTAACTCCATGTTTGTATTCAAATCTACATACACATACCTATATTTATTTATTTATTTATTTATTTCCTTAGTCTCTGAAAAACATTCAAGAACTCTGGCCTCATTTACATCCTGTGTAGGATCACAGACCACAAAGCAAACTATAGTATGAGATGCACAATAAGCCTCTTCTGCATTCACAGTGTCAAGAAAGAACACTTTCCACTTTCCCTCTGTACTTTATTGCTTGTGACCACTCCAGATGTGACTGTTCCATATTAACTGTGTAATGCAGGATGGTACACCGGGTGAGGGCTGAAACAAACACAGCCTGTTGCTGTTCCCCCCACACTCCCATCACGTGGTGCTTTGCCAGGTCCACCCAAGGCTCCCAGGTATTCTTTTCCCTCATGCTTCAAAGTTTATCTATAACCTGCACCTGGGGAAGGTTTAAATGACAGCTGTTTGGATGCTAGAGGAGCTCAAGGTGGAGCACAAGCATGATGCTATTCCTGGGACAAAGTGTAAACATAACCAGCTCTCTGTGGTGACTCACCTTGACAGATTTTTTCAGTTCAAGGGCTGACTAAGAAGAGTAGGAATTGAGTAAGAACATTGTTGTTCCAATCAAAACCAAAACTGCATCAGCAATCCTGGCCTGTTGTAAACGGCACTTGCATTTAAACAAAATGAAACAGTACAGAGAGTTGTGGAAAACAATACAACGCTGGAAGTCATGACATGAAGCTTAGTCTTTTAAGAGGAACTCCCCAAACAGCAAATATTTACATGGTGAGGCCACAGCTACTTCTTTTGAAGTCAGCCTCATTAAGTACATCGGGAAATTTTTCCACATAAGGAAAAACCACCATGAAGATTTATTTCAGCCTTGCCATCAAGGAAGCCAAATACTTGTGAGAGATACTCATGGTTTGTCTCCATGGAAGTCATAACCCCTGTTCTGCATTTCCCCCTTACTGGATCTTTCCTGTGTACCAAAAACTTTCTTTGAGTCATGAAAACCTGCATTTGCTTAATTCCTTAAATGTCTGAAAATCATGGAGACCCAGTAAGGGCTTTTCCTCTAAATTTTTTCAGGTTTTCGTTTTGTTTGGGTTTTTTTACTACCAAGTTTTCTTAAATGTTTTCTTCCTTAGTTTAACTTGCAAACGTAATTCATACTCTTCTTTCCTGTTTTCCTATAGGCAGAGAGATACCAACACTTCCTGGTTCTGGTACATGTGCTTGGAAAATCAAGTTAAAGCCGTTTCTAAATAGTCTTTACTGTTAGGAATCAAACAGAAGGGTTCAGAACATGTCCTTGTTCTAATGTTAAGGCAGAAGAATTATATGAAGAGGGATCTGAGTGAAGAAATTGGATTAGAGGTAACCTGTCCTTTGAGATAACATCTTCTTCAAAGTTTTACTGTACTGGCTCAGATATTTCCCCATGAACTAAAAGAGTTAACAAAGCAACAGGCTGTCATTGCACTCTCTATAGACACTCTCACGCAGTTTCCAAGTGTGAGGAAAATAAATTTTCTTTCTTTCATTTCTAAGTGCAATAAAAACACTCAACACACAGCAAAAGGCCCTGGAAGCATGGATAATGTGCAAGATTGTTTTGGAAACGAGGTACTGATAAACTTTGTATTGTACTAAGCTCTTTAGAATTATTTATTCCAACAGAAAACTTGGTGTTTGGCAGATCCTTTTAATAAACTGCAAAAGTCCAAATTATTTTGTCTTAATATAAACCTTACAGATAAAGGGTAGAGAATAAAAGGCAACTGTAGCACAGACAGGCTTCAATACTTGGATGCCCCAAACATCAATATGACAAGCAGGTTATTTGACTGTAACATATAATCAAACAAAATAAAGTGTTTCAAACTTGGCATGTGATCTGAAAAACTGGAATAAAATTTTAAAACTCAAAAATTTGTAAAAGAGCTAATAAGGAAGATGTGAACAATAACATCCTTGACAGCATTCAGTCTAGAGAGACAAGTGAATATGTATTGAAATGAATGAAACTAAATGAGGACTCACATGACTGTATCAAAGGGTTTAGGCATTAGTGAATTCTTCAATGAAAACATCTGTTCACAGCAAAGTAGCTGTCAGAAAAAATTAAAATTTATAATTAATATATAAATTAGCATAAGGCCGTGTATTGTTGATTTTACCTTTGATCTAATTAAAACTCACAGTTGGGGGGTGACTGAGAGAGGTGCACATAAATAAACTTGGAAAGATGCAAAAACAATCTGGAGAAAGATTACTCAGTTTATAGAAAGAATATCACACAAAGAGTACTTCCTAAGTTAATTAATTGAAGCAGCAGTTGATAATAAAAATAATATGCTATCATATAATTAAAAATGGTATCATAACACAGAAAAGGCCAGGTTCACAATTCCAAGTTCTCAGTTAAGTTCATGTTGCAATCAAGCCTTAAAGCTGTTCAGTCAGTTTTGGAGAATATTTTTATGATAAATAATAAGAATTCATCCGTATTACAAGAAATCCTACAGAACAGGAATGCTAAAGAAACATCTCCAGCAAATGTGAGGTTATTCCTCATTGTCCCCAGAAACATTTGTGCTTCAAAAATGTATTTCTCTCTGCATCCATGTGTTGCTTGTGCTGGAACTTCCGTTTTAGCTCATAAATTACACTTCATCACTTCACTAAAACTAGGAACTCCTAACTCTTCTACATTGGACATGAAATGGCATGAAAGGGCTCCTATGGCTAATGGGGACTACCATCCCTAAGACAGACAAATGCTTAGAAAATTTTGCTGCTGAAGAACATTCCAAGATCACTTAGCATTTATCAAATTTTCAGTTACTCTCCCCCACCCACGCACTGAGGATTGCGCTTTCCAAGTAGTTCTTTTCCATAATAAAACCACTGTTCTTTCCTTCATAAAACCACTGTGCCATCTGAAAATTTCTCTTATGTTTAGATTTAGGAGTGTACTACATCTTTTTTCCAGATATCATGCATTAAAAAATTGTTCCTAGGCAGCAACTGTGTACACAAAGTATCAGTGTGAAACACTGTTATAAGTCACACAAATAAAAGTCCTAAATAGTGGAAAAGATGAAAAATCAAGGTTTAGTTTGAATTTGTTACACTCCCTTGAGAAAGTAGGCTGATTTTCATTAACATGCAAGCAGTTTACATATGTCTACTTTCCAGGATCAAGTACTTGAGAAGGAGGGAAAAAGGGAAAAAATTAGGAAATCACATAAGGATCTGCCCATCTTAGGTCACAATGATTAATGAAATAGAAATGTTAGTGCAGCTCAGAAGTGGCCATATCACATGGAAGTTTAGAAAATAAATATCAAGTTGTTTCCAGAAAACCGTACCCATTAATAATCCCAAACCTCAGTTGGATCACAAGAGGCATAAGGAAAGTATGTTGACCCTGATGGTATTGATTAGACTATGCTATTGAAAGTTTCACACACCAACCACAATCCATCCAGGAAAACCACCAAGAACTGAATTCCAGTAAGGACAAAATAATTTTTAAATGGACGGGTAATTTTTGCAAGGGTTCTTGCCAACACCAGTGTAGATCAAATGAAATCACAAGTTTCTCAGCCCCTCATGCCATATAAGATTTCTTCAACATCTGTACAATCTTTTTTGCTTGACATTCTTTGTATCACAAGATTCCTCAAGTCTTAACAGCACTAATTCTTATTGCTGGTAATAGTTTGGTTTCTGCTGTACAGTACAGTATAGTTCCCTTTATTACAGAATGCTGTACCAAACATAGATAAAAATATTATATTGATAAAATCTTTAATTATCCAAACATATCCAATATACTTTCTAAGGGGATAGGAGGGTAAATTAAGATTGCAACAGCAATTATTTAAATGTCTTTTAGTGGAATATAGTACAAAATCTGCTGCTAAAGGCAAAATTGTTTCACAAACAGAAATAATATGGAATATGATAATCAGAACTCAATTCCTATTGACTTGTACTGGAGATAAGATATTATTATTAGCATTAGCATTTGCTGTACCTTAGTGGAAACAAAGGTAAATGGCTACATGAAAGTCAGGAGAATGATGAAATGGGGATGAAGAAAAAGAGCAAGAGCAACTGCTGAATGTTAGAGGAACTGAACAGGAGTCAGGCTGGGAAATAAGCAGCTGTAAGCCTCGCAGTAAAATGCTTCCAAAGCTTCAGGGAAAAGGAAAACATGAGGGAATGAGTCTTGAGGCTGTGCATAGGAGCTTCTCCACTCTCCCCTGCCTGGAGGGCAGTCTCCTAACCCAGTGATTTTAACCTACGATTAAAAAGAGGACATATAAAGCTCTGACCCATCATCTTTTTTCCCTGTCCCTTTAGTCTCAGTTACTTAGTTACAAGCATGAACAGACTAAAACACAGACTTCATGGATTACTTCTACAGCCTTTCCCATGCAGCCATCTCATTATTGTGCCTTAAGCTTCTCAGGGGGAAAGCCTAATACATTGCACTGGCATATTCTTTGTTGTCACTGAGGAAAGGTTTAGCTGCACAGGTCTTGCACTTTTTGGCATTGTTGCTGTTAGACACAGGTGCAAGGGACAGCCAAAATGCCCTCAGCAGAAAGGTTGGCACTGCCATATTGGTTTTTAGGTCTTATGGGGTAAGACACGCAGTTCCAGGCTTTACCAAAATACATACTATACAGTTATTTTAATTGTTAATTGTCATATTTTATTTTTCAAAGTTATTTGCAAAGCACTGAGCTCTTTGGGTATGTGTGTCAGGGCTGGAGGGAGAATAGAGTGCTACAAGATAGGCAAAGTCTGATCCAGAGCCAGGTTGTTCACACTCCAAGCACCAAGCATAATTGCTTTATGCTGAGCAACTTCAGTAAGTTAGTGTTAGAATTGCCTGCAGGACAATAGGTCAGAGAAATCATGTTTACAGTTCTTGTTTTCACTGGCAGCTATAGAAGGTTAAAGTACTTTATGACTTCATTCCAAATTTGCTATCTTAAGTTATTTTTGTAGGGCTACCTTGGAAGCAAACCTTAGGAGAAATTATTTTCCTCACAGAGATTTCATAAAACCACAAAACTTGCTACCTCCCTACAGAAAGGCATGCAATAACTTAATTAAGCAGTCTTCATATGCTTATTGTAGGCTGCTTTCTGCATTCAACAGACAGTGTACAAGCTATCCAGCTACAGGTCAATGCAAGGAAATTAAAACGAACAGGGGGTGCATCTGTGAAGGCTACCTGCCCTGTTTGCTCCCGGGCAACATAGAAGGATGTTCCACAGAAAAATATATTCAGATGATGCCATTAGTAAATAACAGAGCACCCAAAGATAAATGTTAGGAGATTGTAGGAGACACATCATGGGATGATGGAATTCTTTTGCTTTGGGTTGTCATCTCCATGTTTCTCAGATGCTTTTACAGCTGCCATAATTGTAAATGAGAATCAGAGCTTTTACATTCAAAATGCAAGCCCAGCAGTCAGATACTACCACTGTTGTTTACTCCAATAAACTGTGTGCTTTGAATATGAGGAATACGTTTTTTAATTGAAAACTGAGCTTAAGATGGATATTTTTAGTTTGAAATCTATATTTCTTCTCTTTCTGGCATGCTTGAAATGCACTGGATTAATTTAAATCACAATTCTATCTATGTACAATTCGAATATAGAGAAACAAAAACAAAACCTTACACTTGCACAAAGCTGACTATTTAAATATTTCTTCAACAAGTCCAAATTAAGGAAAGATGCTCTGTACTGAGGTTTCAAAAAGTATCTACAAAGTGTAGGGGCTGGTGAGAACTTCAAGAGTTTCAGAGTCAAAACTTGGGGTGCAAAAGCAGCAGCTCTGTCAAAAGGCTACAAGTTTGTAAGTGACACATATTTGTATTTAGGTACATTTCTTTTTATTTAGAAAAAAAACCAAAAGAGCAGTGCATTAGTCTTTTCCTTGCACAAGACAAGTATATTAATATGCTTCATTCATGTTCTGATGTCAGTTGAGTTCCTGATTAACTCATTTTTACTATCAGATTTCAACAAGCACACGAGGGGTTTGTGTAAGAAATAAGAAATGTGTGAAAACACCAGAAGTAACTTTGCAAGTAATGAATCAAACTAAGTTTATGCACTTGTCATTGCACTGTGTAGCCACAGTTGTGGCATTGCCACAAGTCAGAGGAAAAGCATAAAGCAAGATTTGTGTGAAGAGATAATGGCTTTGATTAGACCACAAGTAATAAGGAAGGCTGACAAGCTTTCTTGTTCTGAGATTTGCTGCCATTATATCAGTTGATTTAACATGAGATTCTACCTTTCCCTTCACACCTTTACATATATTTGGCATTTCATACCCTTCATTATCAGCTCCTCACTATTCCAGTCATAACAGCTCACCACTGGGAACAGACAATATTACCACATTGCCCAAGGGAAGAAACAGCAGAAATATGTGAAGTTTTGTTGCCTCTGCTTGTGGATGGGCATGTTCATAAAAACTTCATTTTTCCTTATCTTTTAAAGTGTCTTCAAGAGAGAGAGAAGTTGAAAGAGCTGGCATCAGTTGAATGAATCATATATGAAGTACAACAGATGTTAAAAAAAAGCAAGCATGTTACTGTCTTGGCTGTATAACAGTCTGTAGCATCACTGGAGCATTATATGAATGAGCCAGGTCCCTTTGGAGTTGTTCTTTTATCATGTAACACATCAAAAGACACAGCATCAGTGTAATTATTGTCATAATTAAAATTCATGGAAAATACAGCCAATTACTGATTGATTTGAGATGCAGCAGACTCCAGATGCACACAAAATTCTGCATTAGGCAGGGCATATATTTGTTCTGTAACAATGTGGTTGAGGCCACACCTCAAGTGCTGCATCCAGCAGCATTCTGGGCCCCTCAGTTCAGGAAGGATGTTGAGGTCCTGGAGCATGTCCAGAGAAGGAAAACAAGGCTGGTGAAGGGTCTGGAACACAACTCCTGTGAGGAACAGCTGAGGGAGCTTAGGGTGTTCAGCCTGGACAAAAGGAGGCTCAGAGGGGACCTCATCGCTCTCTACAACTCCCTGAAATGAGGTTGTAACCAGGTGAGGGTTGGTCTCTTCTCCAAAGTAACAAGTGACAAGAGGAAATGGTCTCAAGTTGCACCAGGAGAGGTTTAAATTGGGTATTGGGGAAAAATTTCTTTTTTGAAAGGATTCTCAAACATTGGAATTACTGCCAGGGAGGTGGTAGACTCTCCAGCCTTGAAGGCTTTTAAAAGACATGTAGATATGGCACTTAGAGACATGGTTTAGTGACAAAGTTGTGCTGGATTAACTGCTGGACTCAGCGACCTTAAGGGTCTTTTCCAGCATAAATTCTGTGAGTTCAGAGAGGATACCAGACAGAGAGGTTGTTCTGACCTATTTGGTACTAAGAACTCATACTTTCTTCCACTCTACACACTAAAAAGTAAGTGGATGACATATAAAGAATTAGATCAAGTTACTCTAAACTAAAAAAGATCATTTTCATAAGGCATAAGCTTTCTTTTTCAAGGCCTTGTCTTCAGGAGTACTCAAGTTATAGTTCTAATTCAAACTTGTAAACATAAGTCAGAGCAAATAGTTCCATGTTTTCTCCTCTTAGTCTGCAAATATCCCTTCTCTTCACTAGGATTTTACTCTATGGCAGTAAAACCACAAGTAGCCTTATGCAAGTAACCACCAGTTAAGACCAATCTTTTCTGCTAGGTCTGGAGAATGAAGTAGGCAAATATGAGCATTTGGTGCTAGAATTATTTTGCACAAAGTACAAATACTTTAGAAGGCTTTTATTTGGTAGGGTACTATAATGTCCTTTGTAGGTCAGATTCTCCAAGACTGAAAATGTAGCAAATTGATGCTAAGGAAATATTTAATGAGTGCAAAAATCACTAATTTAAGAATTTTTCTAATTTCAGAAGGCAAATTGCGTTCTCTTAGAAGATTAATGAGGCATCAAACAATCTCTAAAGAAAATCAGAAAAATTACTGATCCTTTCAAACCTTTGTATTATATACTTGGTTTTCAGGTACAGAAATTATGTTGCATATTATTTGGCTACTCTTTTTTCATTTGTCAAATTACAATGTGTTTTTCTGTAATAGAATCTGACTTAGGTATATGACAGCACAATGCTATAAGTTTTACATAGATCTTAAAATTTATGCAGATCTGCTGAAAGTGAGCAGTACATCAAATGGCACATTACACTGCATGATACTGATAACATATGACTCAGGAACTCTGCTATTTTATCTCCTTTCTCCACCCAAAAATTGTAATGTGTCACCAAGAAAGGATATGCTACCCAAAAATAAACAGAAATATACACTTAAGCTAGTCAGTAAAACAGAATATTCTAGGTCAGCATTAGAAGTGAAACACAGCAACACAGTGTTCACAGTACTCTATATTCTGCCTCTGAATGCGACAGTCATGGTTCTCAGATTAAACCTCTCCAGATATAACTCAAAGAAATGTCCAGCAAGTCCTCTAAAGACAGGCAAGATGAGAAGTGTCCAGCTCAGAGGACTGACATCTTCAGTAGTACCACACTGCCCTGCAGATCTGACCAAAAGACCCCTCAATATTTAACATTTCCCTCAGGGGAATAAAAACAAAAAAATCAGGTCTTCTGTGCAATAGTTTCTCATTCTTCAACTGTCAGGTTTCATGGAAATGCTGACTGTCAACTGGGAATTAAAAATTATTTTCCTAAACAGAAGTATTGGGAGGCAGCATTCTCATGTCACACTGCACTGGTCAATCTGTCAGGATAGCTGGTTTCACGAAAATCAGCTCAGCACATAATTTTTTTTCTTAAATTCTGTGGCTCTCAAATCACGAACAGATACCTAATTTGAGCCTCTGCTTTCTTTTCCTACTTTGCTTTTTAACCCTGTCATGCACATGCTGGATTCACACTGTTTTCCAGCTAATAGACCCTTGTCTTTGACAGATCTCCTGGCATCCTGTATCTTGTGTTAACAAACAGCATGAGTTTCAGATCAAGGCATCAAAAGTACAGTTATCTCAGAATATGATTCTGCAAGGTGTCTCTAAAGCGGGTTTTCCTCTGGGTTTCAATAACATCAACTAAACAACATTTCTACAGTTCATCCTGAGACAGGAGAAGCAAGAGTATTTTGGACAAGCTTTTCAGATAAAACCTCACGTGACTCTAGACAAGGACTTTCCACTGACCAAGAGCTCTGTTGCATCACATCCAATTTCCACCAGCCCATTTAGAAAGATTTAGAGGGGCATCCATGGATTGACTGTGACTTAACCTTTGAGTCTGACTCAGAAGCAAAGAATTTCTCTTCTCTGTTTCCATTTCCTGCTTGAGTTTGGAAGGCCAGTGTGGAGTCCCAACAGAACAAGGCACACCTACACCATGTGCTTCCACCGTGACCACTTAAAACTTTCCTTTTCCTTCAGGGGTTCTACTGCCCTCCCTTCAGAATAAATTCTGTTAAATAACTATGGTTCAAGTAGGGGGGGTTGTCTGCTTTTTAAAAATTAAAAAGCAGTTCTAGGCAAAGAGTCATTTCATACAGCCATGATCAGAGTTAGCTATGAGGGGTTACAGAGAATTCTAGTGTTCACAAGCTGTGTGGGCTTCAACATCCTGCTATGCCAAATTGTTGCAGTAATGACACAAAAGAAGGAGACAGACACCTGTTGAGATCAAGGAACAAGTTCTCTGGGCCTCTCCACCCATCTTTATTATATATGTGTCTTATAATTCACTGTGAATTGGAGGAGACAAAGAGCCCTCAATCACACTGGTCAAAGGAAATGTCCATCAAACTTCTGTGCCCAGGAGAAAGGAATGTAAATAAAAAGATACCGTTACAATAACATGGCTATGTTTACAAAGAATGTCTGAGAATCAGTTACAAAAGAATGATAACATCCAGAACTGCAGAAGCCAGGGCAACACCCAATAATGCCCAGAGACCGGGGTAAGAGGCTGGGATACTCCTTTTTCTTCATCCCACTTTTTTGTATGGAAAGACAGGCATGTTCTTAGCTAATGTAAAATTGTGGTATCTCAAATGTTCAGGCTTTTTTCACATTAGCCCGTTCCTAGCCCTGTGTACAGTTCACCAACACTCTCAGTTAAAGGCCAAAATTAAACATAGCTTTATTTTTAATAGAACTCATTTTGTTGAGAGTATTTTAATGCTGGGAAATCGAAGGGCTTTAATAACTGTTAAATACTGTGTGTTTTCTAAGTGTATAGTGATTTTCCTAAAGTTTTTTATCCTGGTTCCTGCAGGAGTTACTGAGACCAAACATATAATGGGGAGCATAAGGAGTCTTGGAATCAGAGTACAAGCATATCCCAGTTCAAGAAAATACTGTAAACAGCAAAAATTATTCCTTTCTAGTTTTGTGACTACTTCATTTGATTTTTCCATTCTTACAGCAAAGCCTGCTGATGGACTCTTGTTTCAAATAGCACTGGATGAGGCTGTGAGCATAACAAACGTGGCTTAAATCAGTGAAATCATGTCAAGTTTCTTGTGTCCACATGAACATGTCATCAGTGAAAAGGGCATAGCTGGACATATAGGGAGAGAGTTACAAATACTATTATGAAATCAGCAGCAGCCTGTAATGAACATTTGTTCTATCCCTCGTTCATCTCAGGAGACGAAACCTCCTTTCTGTGAGCTCACCTGTGACATTCCCCATTTTAAACATAATTTTTAATAACATTTTAAGTATCAGTGCAAGACACAATGTATTCATCTAACTGCCTTACACAGAACTGAGCAGAAAACACACCAAAGTTCTCACAGAAGACCTTGCTCTGGTTGAATCTAAGGATTCCAGGCAAAGGACAAAAAGTATTCTGTCCGTTTAACCTTGCAACAAATTTAGAGAGAGGTTTGCAACCTCATTTCTTAAATTGCTGTAAACTAAATGGATTCACCCTAGTTTATTGAAGTATCCCTATGAGTGGGTCATTGCTGAAATCCCAGACATTGTATCAGACTGGTCATATTATCAGGTCTCCACGTTTCACCTAAGGGGTGTATTGTCACAGTCTCTAACAAAGGTCAAACACACCTCAGTTATCTATTGTCTGTATCTTCCTTATTTTTCTGGCCTTCCAATGATTAAATATGCCTAGGCCGCTACACAACCCTTCAAAATTAGGCATTCCCATTCTATCTTGCAACCTTCCAAACATCTGCATCTTCTGCAAGCTCTTTTTCTGAGTATGAGGATTACATGAAATTATTTTCACTGTTTTATGGGGCTAAATGTGATCACAGAGTGGTTGCTCAAGTTTTTGCTGCAGATCCACAGCAATGCTTGGTAATAAAACATCTGATCTGCCAATCTCCCACCCACTGAATGATGAGAAAAATAACCATGAATTAATAGCAAGCTGAAGACTTAAACATTATTTATGTCATCTCCTGACTTAGGGCATGATTGTTCTCCAACAGAAATTAATGGCAAACTCCCTTTGAGCAAGAGCAAGATTAAATCCCTGGTTTCTTGCCTCCCACCAGCTTCCCTATAGAAGCTGACAAATCACAAAAGCTAAATGACTATTTTTCACTTAGGAATAACACTGGGGAAAAAATGCACACAACAGTCATTGCATATTTGTTCTTCCATTCTTTGACCACGCTTCTGATTTTTACTTCGAAAACTTAACAGAATAAAAATATACACCAAAAAAAAAGCCAAGATACAGTAAAAGCCTGACCAACACATAAAGTTTGTCTTTACAAAGCAGACATTTAGGATACTTTTAAAACCACATCAGCTGAATTGCAAACTGTTCGCCCCCTCCATTGCCAGTTCCCTCACGCCCCCTTTTTCACATGCACATACTGTGGGGATTGCCAAGACAGAACATCCCACTGACCTTGGCAATTGGCAGCTGTGATCAATCACTTCATAAAATCCTATGTGTCAGCTAGAAACCAGTTGTATTTCTTAAGCAAGTCAATCTGCTAAACAGCTTAAGTCAAGAATCCATTCAAAAGACCAGGAAAACAAACTCATTTGGATGAAAAGTTACTTTATGCCTGATTTTCTTTCTTTCTTTTTGTTTTTATGGTTAATGTTAGGGTAGAAATTCTTCTGTGTCACTATGAGAAGCTGCTTGCAGACTCCAGTGTATGTGTACTGGTTAATAGAGGGGATCTGGTCACTTACTGGTGGAGCTGACCACAGGTATCCCTAGCCATGACACCCACAAAGGTAGCACGCACACAGCAGATGGTTACCAACATTTTTCAGTCAATTAATCTGACCTAAACACAAAGAGAGCTATCAAACAACAGGAAAGCAAACATCTCTCCATAGAAACTGAGTATCAGACAGAACTGTTATTACCAAACACGCCACTAAACAAATGAGACAGTTTTTAACCCTAGGCTGAACCTTGGCAGAATTAGATCAGCACAGAAAGTCATTCTTTCCATAATTATTTTCTCTTTAAAAACAACATGTCAGTGGGTTTCTTTGGCTAATTTGCTCATTATTGCAACTGCATCTTCTGGTCTCTGCCCCCAGATAGTCCTATGAGCATAATTTAAGTGATTTGTTAACCATTTGCATACTTAACCTGTCCCACGAAAATAAGTTTTTCCATTCAACTCTTTGGATAAATCAAAATGACATAATCTTAAAATACACAAACATAAAGGAAAAAAGTAAGGGGAAGGATTAAGGAATGAAGAAAGTACCCTGAAGAGACAAAGAAAGAAAGAAGCCCACTGTAAAAAAGTGAGGATAACAAAGATATGACTCACTAGAGTCATGAATCTTGAATGAGTAAAGAGGCCTGTGCAGCTAATATACTGTAAAACCTGATCACAAAAGGACTTTTACTATCTTGAATGCATTGTGATACCTTTTAGAACTAGAACAATAAAGCAGAATTTTCCCTCTTAAACCATCACTCCTACAGCCATCCATGGGAACTAGCCTGTTCTCCAAGAAAATAACCATTACTAAGTACAATAATAAAACGTCCATTCACAACCTGAGGGAAAAGTGTACGGTATTTTGTACATTTTTACTGTAAAATGAGAATACTGTGAAAGGTACCTTCTTAAGGTACAATGACATATTTCCTTTCTCACCTAGACCAATAAAAGGCTGTAATGCAGGCAGGGTATGACATCTCACAGCTGTCTGTCCTTTGAAAGTCACTCTGAGGCAGCATAAAAAACTGAGTTAATTAGTCTTTACTAGATTGTACATTCTGTTAGACTTCTAAAATTGTCATCTGATTAGTGTCAGCTGAGAGGGTTTTTTCAGATTGGACTTTGGCAGGGAAAGGATTTTAAACGTCAGATTCATTTCCAGCTTCTATCTGACAGACATATTTTGAGTTCTCCTGGTACAAACAGAAGGAAAATAAATTGGGAATAGCTAACTAGTTTCAACAGCAAGGATGGGCTTGTACCTGTTTTCTCAGTGTATTCCTGATGGTGAAGGCAATAGGTTCAGAATTGTTGTGGTTTGATGGCATTTCATCACTGTGAATAGTGTAGAAGAAAATTTTAAAACAAAAGCTTGAAATCCATCACCACTTAAACAAGAGAGTTCATCTTTCCCCTCATCACAATTTTTATTGTACTTTAAGATGGCTGCTTACCACTGATAAGCAAAAACCACTTCTGGAAGATGAAAATAATAGCTTTTGAATGCAACTGGGTCATAGATTTTCCTGGTTGCTCTCATATCTTTGAGTTAGGAAATAGGAGTTTATGTCTGCCTCATACAAGAAATCTGTGAAAAACCAGAACGTCACTTCCACCGAGCTTAAGCTTTCTCACCTGTGCAATGAAACTCACAGCCAATACAGCCTTCTCATAACAGCGTAGAGGAATCAGTTTCAAACATCACAAATGTAAGAGCTGGAATGAGGGGCAACTGCCTTGTTAAGAACTGCAGCTATTGCCTCCCTAAATGCTGTCATATCAGCTCAGGCTTGAAGCCCAAAGCTGAGTGCAGCTGCAGAGTACATGAACAATATCTCTGAATGCTGTTTACAATCCAATTCTAGTCCCACACGCCTACAACTCTGAAGTCTGCTTTGGACTTTAATTGGAACTTGTCACCAATTAATTGGCACACATTGTGTCTGGGGACAGGTGAATGAGGGGAAAAATAAAAATAAGACACTGATTTTAGTTCTGGTACATAACAGATCGATCAGCTCTAACAGGAGAGTTCCTTGGAGCTTAGATGATTTACTACAATGAAAAGTTAATTCCTACATGGGTAAGAAAACCTGCCTTTAGGCACCCAGAATTCAGAAGTTTTGTCTGTGAGGCAGAAGTACAAGACTGTTTAAATATATGTAGATGAGACCACTTCCAGATCACAGGCAGATATACTCTGTCACAGAGCACAGGAGCCTGTGGACTACAGTGGAGCTCATACCTATCAATTTCATTTTCATGTAAACCAAGGCAAAAAGAAAACCTTTCTGCCTTTTCACATAATAAAAGCTATGTATATTCTGAAATAAAAGCCCTTGCCACAAACAGGACCCGTGAAGCTCCATCCAGGAAATATTTATGGCAAGCTTTGCAGAATCATAGAACCTCCAAAGGTAAAAAAAATAAGCTCTTTTTGGAAATGCACATGTTGATAGTAGTTCTATGTATCTAATAACCCACATAGCATATCAGTGTTTTATCCTATTTATATTAATCCAGCAATCCCTCCATGTCATTCAGGTTATTGTTTATGCTGTCTGTGGGTAGTGAAATATACTTGATCCAGAAAAAGCTTTTTCAAGGTAAAATTTAGCCCTTAAAGGTAGTTGGGAAAGTTAGAATTTTAGCAGACTTCACACTGTATCATGTGGCGTTTAAAAACAAAAACAAACAAGAAAATTTAAACAAAGAGGACTGCCCTAGAAAGAGACTGACCATCTCATGGAAGTACACCGTTCCAAACAGGCAAATCCAGGATTTCCAACTCAGTTTCACTGAATCCACTGATAAACTCAAACAAGGCTCACTTCAGAGAAAACAAAACAGACAGACTTGACTGACACTCTCTGATGATTAGTACCGTTGTGAAGTTTTGTTTTTTTTTTTAATCCTTTGTAAGTCCACACAACTTTAGCATCTAAATCCAAGCTAAGCTCCACCATGTAAATTGAATTAGAAATTCCAGGGAAAACAAACACCTCTGCGTTCATGCGAGTTATTTGCCTATCTTACTGTAACAGAGGTAACTAACACTGTATAAAAACAAGAACACCAGAAGTCAAGTCCAAGAAAGATTGAAAATCTAAAAGAATTACTCCTGTCATCTTCTGAGAAATGCTTTACAAATACCATGAACTGGCAGGAAGGATGACAAAACGTGCACTCCTGGCTGTCTAGACTGAGTTTGAGACTAACCAGCCACACACACTGTAAGAATGAAATTTCCCAAAAGCATTGGAAAAACACAGTTAAAATAAACAAACTGATAATGAAAGACGTAACTGATTTCCAAACAGACATAATTGATTTCCAGATTTTGTCTTACTAGAGCCCAGAAGAACAGAGCAAATCCCCATTGTAGCTGGAGATGAGAAAACAGTGGAGGCTGAGGGTCCTCTTCATCTTCTGCAGAGCCTTCAAGGCATGTAGGTTATAATACCATAGAATGAGTACCTCAGAATCACCCTGAAGTTCCTGTCCAACTCACAATCTGAAACTTTATGAAAAATTCTGGGAAATAAAGTGAACTTGCTTCAAACTCTCTTGAACTGCAACGGTATGAGGGTTTCATTTGCAAAAGACCAGAATATCTTCTTTCTCAGAAGCTCTTCCGTTACTAAATTTACATTAAGGGCCCTGACCACTATTTTTTTCCATGATAAAAGAGAAAAAAATATCACAGTTTGGTTGATTCTTTTCATGGACAGCAGCAATAGAGGTCTAAAGAACAAATGAAAGTATAAAGGTAAAAACTCCTACTAAGTCCAAACCAAGATGTCCAACTTTTCTTCACAGTGATCTGAAGACTGCACAGCAGTCAAGGCTGCTCCTAGTCAGAAGCTGATGTTTAATTGAGCTGTTTTTAGGGCCACAGACACCCTCTCCTTAAAAAAAACAATCAGCAAGGCAAAAATGGCTTCATACAGTACACAGCTGTTTTGTATTTTAGAGGATCAATGAATACCTTCACAATAGGAGCCTAGGAAATAAGTTCTAATGGTGAAATTGTTTGGGGACTATGTGCACTGAAGATCAGATCTGTTTAATACAGGAGAAAAAGATATACCAAGGTTACAGAATTGGGGTGGAGGGCTATTTCAAGGAAAATATTTTTTTTTCTTTTAAATCAATGGATTTTAAATGGATGCCTCCTTCTTTCAGAGGATTTCCATTTTACTCCCAGAAGAAAACTTCCTCATCTCTAAGCCACACACAGAAAATATATTAGTATTTTAAAGGTGTTCTGAAATGATTGATTTCAGACTCTTTAGTTACTGAACTCTATGTTAAAATCAGCTAAATTGTTTCATCTGAGCCCCAAACCAACTTTACAGGCTCATTTACATTAATCCATAATCCTGCCAAGAAGAAAGCTACCATGGATCTGGCTCCATGAATGTTCATATTCCATAATCATCAATAAAACCTAGCCATTGATCACATACCTCTAGTTAACTTTTCACAGGCCTTTCCTCATTGGTGAAAATTATATGATAGTGTCTTATATGGTAGGGCCCTAGCTGGTAAGTAGAGGTATTAACAACAGCAGAAATGCTATCAGGAATTACCTTTGATGGCTAAATCAGGGCTCTGGATCACTGAAATACACTGTCATGATGCTCTGAAAGTTCCCTCTCCAGCTAGAGCTTTATTTTCTGCCATATAAAGCCATTCACTGCACTGCCATCACACTTTTCTGTCCCGCTGCCACCAAGCACTTTGGAGAGTTTTACTCATAGAGCCAAAAGAGCTTCATCAAGAGTTATACGTTTGAAACATACATATACAAAATAGCAGTCATCTAGATTATTTTGTTGCTGATTAATTTGCCTTACCCTATGTAAAACAAATATTACACACATGATTTCTTTTCAATTTCTTCTGTATACACAGCTACCTCAAATGACCATGTAAAGCTCTTTCTGCTGTGCACTGAAGTCCTCCTTCCCTGCTTTTCTCCCATGTACGAATGAGGTGATTTTTATCTCCATTTTCCTTCTGAAGCAGCTCAGAAGGAACTCTCCCCCTTTCCATCTCCCACTTCCAGCAGTTACCAGCAAGAGATTTTTCCAGCACTCACAAGTACTACCACTATTTAAATGGTAGATCATGACCAAACTTAAAATATAAAAAGAGTTAAAAGCCAAGAATGGTACTTATCTATGTTTACCTGTAAAGCATGTGTGGTATGGAAAACAGTAAGAGTAGCAACTCTTAGTACAGAAAATAAAGTAAGATTTAAATTGCAAGCCAAAAGGTAGATCCTATAACTATCAAAAAGGTAGCCCAGACGTAGTCAGGTACAAACCTCTGCTTCAGGGGTATTGTTCTCACACCCAAGAAATCATAACTTGGCTCAAGCAGCATTTTCACCATGACAGAAATCATCATTACCATAAAAGAAGTATGATTTAAATTTGGCCTGATTATTTTAAAATTGAAATTAGTTCTCATTAGAAAGCTAGCGATCATGTTCTGCAGAGAGAGATGGATATTGTACAAGACCATTTGACAAACTCTGTGAATCTGAAGAGCTTTCAGGTGTAGATGAAAAGTCTCTGACCTCTCACACTTATTCTAGTTATATCACCCCAGCTATTAACTTCTCCTGCAAACCTGGCTTCTAGGTATAGTTTACACTCACATCTTTGTAGATTGATAAAAAACTAGGATTATATCAATTTTTTCGTGTAGCAGCCTACATGGCATAGCAAATCATTAGAGCCACAAAAGTTCACACACTAACAAGGTTTTGTTTATAGCATTAGGCTGTAATAACCTTAGGAAGTGGCTAAACACAGAAGAATCTGCAGTGTAACATATTCACCTTAGATTTTTGTTCTTTTATCAATGCCTTTAATAAAACTCAAACTTGAACCTTACAGTAACTTTTCACATGTGATTCAAGTAATACATATTTTATAGAAATCAGTCTAATCACAGGCAGAAAACTAAGTGTGCTGCAGAATGAGGCCTAAAAGAGTCAGGTGAATACATCTGACAACAACAAAACCTAAAAGACATATCTTAAAAATCTGGATCCCCTAACATAACACCTAGTGAAAGAAAATATCCAACATTGCTAGCCCATATAGAGCCCACATCACAGGGAAAACTGGAACAGATGTCATTATTATAATTTATTTTACAGAGCTGATTTACTGTATGTGCATTGTACCAACAACTTTTCTGAACTGTTATAACTGTGTTTTTGTTTCAAGTTTCAGCTCTTGCAGTTCAGATTCTCAACCTTGGTTCTCCTTTAAACTACTACATGTTCTTTATCAGAGATAATTTTATTAGCTAAGAAATAGAATTGTAATTTGAAAGCTTGATAGCAAAAGCACCATTTCCCATAATTGAAGACATGGCTTAACCATGTAAAAAGTTAAAATAACTAAATCATGTGGACTTTGTGCCATGAAAAGAACAGATCTGCTCTTGGCTCCTGAACCAATTCTTGAAAACTTTCTTGGCAAATAAGCAGTGATCAATTTGTCAAAATTGGTTGTTCCCAAAATACGGTGACACTAGATATTTTACCTCACTGCTGGTGAGCACTGACATTTAAATCTCAAATCAAATGCTACAGTAGGCCCAAAAAGTTGGCCCTGCACAAGGCCACTCCAAACACCTGCCATTAGATTATATTCAACACCAAAGACCTGCATGCAGTCTCTCCTCACTTTGTTTCCTTCTAATGCTTACAATACAGATTTGTTTGCAGTTCATGTTTCCCAGAAGCAGCCATTGAAGTAAATATATACCAACTCCTCTTTCACAGGAGTACTGTGATTCCTTGCAGGATTTGAACTCTCCCTGTGGCTACTTGGAGTCCTGTGCTTAGCAAACTCTGTAAGGAATGAGATGCTGAATGAAAATCAAGCAGCACAAGCAGTGCCACCCTTGGCTAGCCAGGGGTGCTGTTCCAAAGGGAATTTTAGGAACAGTTACAGGCAAAGTTGGTAACCCATTGTAAATATTACTGCATTATGAGCTAGCAGCCTATAAATCCCTTCCCAGTGGCATATCCCTATGGGAAAGGGCATGCAAGCTTCCATATGGTGGTGATATATCATGTGATTTTTTAAAGGCACACTGTAACTTGGACTTATTTACTGTTCTCTCTCCTCGTATCTGTAAACAAAGAAAAGCTTAAAAGGTTACATTCCTTCCTACTCCTCACTATGTTATTTAAACCAAACTGAGAGTTTAGCGACATAAACATCTGTCATCTGAACTTAATTCTTGGTACTTTCTCTTTTTTCTTCTTCTTCGTCAGATAATAGAATACTCAGATGTGCCTGACTACATAAAAGGGGAGCTGAACTATCTCATTTTTCTGCCGAAACAACAGAAATAATGATAGGTCAGAATAAATGAAAAATTAAAGAAAAAAAATACAAAAAATTAAGTATGCAGAACATCAACCATATCCTAAACAGTCTTCCTCTTTCTGCCTCCACATAACAAAGTACATGTAACAAAGTACAAAATAAACTCAGATACCATTTACTTTTGGTTTAATTAATAAAAGAATCCAAACAATAGCAACAAACTTGTACAAATCATACCTAGGAAAATGCACCTGAACACATGCTAAGAAACAAAATTTAAATATTCAAATTTTCTTTTTCTTTTTTTTCCCCCCACCTCTCTATTACACTCATAAAGATTCAAAAAGAAAATGACAGATTCCATGAATGAGAGAATCAAATAATTGGCTGCCAGGGCATCACAACCACCCTGCAGCTGGATCCACTCGCAGATAAGTGCCTGCCTTCTCTTGCCACAAGTCACCTACTCCCTCATTCACCCCACAAAACCTCGGTCTCCAGCTGCCCCTTCTGCTGTGCAGCTGGGGGGTTGAGGCTCACTAGAAGGTCTCTGTGAAGACCCCATCAGATCTTTTTATTGCCCCTGACACTGCACATTTTGCTCACCCACTCCTGCAGCTCCATTACTTGACAACACTGCTTGGTTTTCTTTTCCATCCCTGGCGGTATAAGGCAGTAGACTTTAGCCAATGGATTTATTATTCCCATACTCAGGCAGAGTGGTTTGAGGTGAGACTGGACTTTTTAGTTAGCGGTCTTGGACCATGAGATTGTGCAAGGCATGATAATTTTTGAAGAGTCTGTAGAATCAATTTTTGAAAGGAAGAACAGAAAGGACCAATGACCCTGACTCTTATACTTCTAGCAGTTTGTGGAGGATAGGGAAGATGATGCATGGTTACCTATTCCTTCATTCTGGCAGAGGCTGCAATCCCTACCACAGAAGTAACAGAACAGGTGGTACATCTACTCCTCAGCTGAGGCAGTTCAGGCTGTCACATTAACAGAGTGGCCATCAGCTCCAGTTTACATTTCTATGTGAGACTGAACTAGAGCAGCAGAGAGCTCTGATTCACAGTCCCTGTTGGAGTTAAGCACGGTGGCTAAAGAGGTGGCCTCCCCCACATCTCCTCAGCCAAGGCAGCTACATCTCACAGGGACCATGAATCAGAGTCTGGCAGCAGGGAATAGATTAGGAAAAAGAAAGAGAATAAAGAAGTGAGTGCAGGAAAGGAAAGAGTGTTAGCAGAAAGAAAACGAGTTACTAATATCTCAAGAGAAAAGAAAAGGATAGGAATTTATTAAGGTGTTTTCAAAAGCCTAAATTTAGAGGAAATAAGGAGACAAGGCACCTCACATCTATTAATACTACCGAATTATTGATTACCTTTGGGTCTGATGTCAAATAGAGCCAGTAACAAGATGTTTGAATCAATTACAACTATAGTAGTCTATAAAATACGGTCATCAAATTAAGTGAAAAAGCTTCTGTCTGGGATTTGGATATTCCAAGCTCTAGGATACATCAGGGAGCAGAGTCACACCCTAAAGAGTTAATAACATCAGTATGGAAAAGATTATTACCTGGCTGGGCAATTAAGAAGTGTCCGAGTGATGAACAAGAGGAATTGGCACCTTGGAAGCATAAGGCAGCAAGAAATGGCTTGTTGGGAAGAAAGGCAAACCCCTTCTTGCTTGAGTTAATGAATGATAAATTAGCAGGTCAGGGGAAAATCTTTCCATTGAAATGATTCAAAAGGTGTACAGGGACCAAACACGGGAAAGGAATCCGCCTGCTTCAGGCTCCACTCAGTGAGTGTAACCTGAAGACTAAAAGACTTAGTGAAAACAGAGGCCTCAGTTATAAATGCTGCCAGGCATTTGCCAACTTGTCAGTTGAGTCATACGGAGTAAAGGAAACCATCAAATCTGAATTAAACGCTGCTCGGAGAATATGTTGGGGTTTTCTCCATTCCCTTCTGTTCAGTTGTATCTACAAGTATGCATGTGTGCCATCTGTTTAGGATTTGTAAATAAATACTTACTGAGTTGTAGCTTAATTTTTGTTAGGAGTAATTCCAAGGAGGGTTGAGCCCTAAGGCATTTCTTTCCTTGGGAATGGCCACCCTGAAAATCTGTGCCTTAGACATTTGCGAGGTGACCACCAAGCCCTGCGTGTTCCCACAGAGGCACAGGGTTCTCTGTCTCTGCAAGTGACAGGCTCTGCTTGAGTCCTCTGGCAAGAGGAGCTTATAGGGAAAATGCATCTTTGGGGTGAGCACTGGTGGCCAGGAGACCTCTCAGGCAGGTGGCAAGGCAACAACTCTGTATTTCAAGGGTCTCATGGGACATAAAATAGCAAGAAAAATTGAAACATGGTGAAAATGGGAGAGACATGTCCTACAGGAGAATGGTGCCAGCAGTCGCTCTCAAGCTGAAACAGTTCAAAGAAATAGAATTAGCCTTTCTGCATTACAGCAGATGAAACTAAAGGCCAGAAATGAGAAAATGGGAGGCAGCTAAAAATGAAGATAATAAAGAAGCCAAAGTGGCATCACAAGAAACAGAGCACAGGAGGTGAATGGGACTGACAACCACAGTCAATTGGCTGAGATGAAAGGACATAACCAGCAGAAAAGAAGAAACTTTCCAAGTCACACAGCCTGTAATTCACACAGCAAAGGCAGATCCTTCTGACAGGTTGTGTAGCATCCACAAAGCAGCTAAAGACTGCCAGGTTACTGTTTTATTCTTCTAGATGGAAGGATGAAATGTCATCCATTTTCAACAGTGTAGACTAGGCAGTGTATCAAATTACACTCTGGTCAAACATAGTTTACTAAGAAATTTTTTAATTATTCCAGCAATAAACAGCCAGCAACAACAGAGCTTCAAAGAGCTGAATGGTTTAAGTCTTCTGTAGAAACATTTGCCACATGCCATACCTCTGCCAAGAAGAGGATTGGGATGTTATGTGGTGGGAAATGAGGCAATTATTGTTCTCATTAAATTACTTTAGGCCAAGGCATTTCAAATCCTCAGGAAACAGTTCATCTAAACGTGAGGATGATGACATGTTCAGGACTAATCTCTCAGGAAGAGCATAAGAGAAACCTCAGCATCAGCAGATGGGCAAGTAAGGGAGCAGTGAAATGAATTCCACATACAGTCCCATCCCTTAAGCTCTCCATAGAAAATATCCAAAGTAGTTCCTTGTAGCACTACAACTCAGAGTACAGCAAGAATGTAAAGTCATTGTTTCACACGTTCACTTAGCAGAGTTGGTGTAGGGCCGGCAATCAGCTGCCGTGACCAGAGATGACATGACAGCAAGGAACGTGTTGTATCAAGGTGTTGGGGAAATCAAAACCCCTGTACTGATTGTAAGAACAGCTCCCCAGCTGGGAGGGTAAAGAAGACCAGAAGGGGTAGGGAAAGAATCCATGAAATTTCCATTAAAAGAAAAGGAAAACCAAACAGAAAGAAGTCAGAGTAACAGCAATCAATGAATGTGGAAGTAATATAGACTGGAAGATGGAGTCAGTGTGAACCAGCACATAGTTCCTAGCTTAGCTGGTTTAGTGGGACCTAGAAAAGGTCCTTGAAATATACTCCCATATTCTCAGCAACAGTAGCATGGTCTCAGAACAGCCACACTGGTTCTACTCAGTTGCTTCCAGGTGACCCCTGCAGGCATTGCCATTATCACCCTCCTTGAGCTAACCTGCCAGCCCCCTGCTTTTGTGTCTCTGAGTCTTTTATAAAGTTTATCCACATGCTGGATAAATCACCACCAAGAGCCAGCTGTAGCAAGAACTGAATGCTCACCTACCACCTCATGCATACATCTTCAGAGTATGAATGTTGGCAGGAAGTAGCTATTCTCTTTCTTCTGTTAGTTGTTGAATGGTATAATACAGTCTTGTTTCCCTTCCAGAAAGTGTCCTTTGTTCTGACAGTGAATTTATATAGACCAAAGAGTGACACTTTTGTACAGGGGAGTCTTAACATTTGGGCAGTTCAGGGGCATGGCTGGGAAAATAAAATTTCTGCTCAGCAAGCATTAGCCTTTTCCCACTTCTTTCCTTCCTAAAATTTACAGTCACTTCTATCCACCTTTCATCTGCTCAAGGAAAGAGCCTTTTCTCATGTTCTTCACTTAAACAAAACCAGGCTTTCACATTCAAAGAGATTCATACCCTACTACCAAGATAATAGGTGAGACACAAGTCCAAAAGTGCCCCTGCTGTGTGCTGAGCATTCATGGGTGGTCGAAGCTGTAACTGAGCTGCCTCACCATGGTGCAGCAAGAATTCAGATTTATTTTATGCAACTGGCATTCCATTTATACTTTTTGGTCCACTGTATCTCAGAGCACATTACAAAGCATTTAATCACAATATACTGTACCTACAGCACAGTTCCACCAGAGTCATTTAGCACATGAAAGGGGGCGGAAGGGGAAGAGATGGGAGAAAAAGGAAAAAAGCGGGGCTGATTTTGGAAGATTTAATTCTCACCTGATTAAAAAACAGTTAAGTGTTCTGATCATTGTCTTCTTCCTCACACCTGGCAAAATCTTCTCACTCATTGCACCTCTTCTCAGCATCTCAATTCATATTGTCTGAAAGTTAACTGTTGCTTTCTAATTCCCAAGTTGTTTACCCATGGCATAAATTCTCCACTAGTCTCACGTACACCTAACTCCCTAAATGCTCCATAACTACCCTCACTTAATTTTAAACTGCTGCAATCAGGCCTGTCTAGTGAGCAAACACACAGCCTTGGTACATATAACCCTGTTCTCTCTTCATGCAAACCTTAACTCTTACTTGAAAAAGCCAGTTAAAGGAGTTTAAAAATATCCACAGTAGCTTCCCGTGCAATTTGTCTTCATATTTTGGTCTGTAACCTAAACTGAAGCTCTCCAGAATAGGTAAAGCTTTCCTATCCGTGCCTTGTAGCATGCCAAGTACATTGCCAGTACTTGACAAATAATTGCTGCCTCCACATATTATTCTTCCGACCCGATAGCAGAGCCCCAGGAATTCAGCCCAGCAGCTAAAAAGCAAAGTCCAGAAAAAGCAAATAAGCATTTTGAGGAAAGCTCATCTTTCTGTCAGCTGCTTCTGGGGCCACAAGCAAAGACAAAAACAAATGGAAAAAAACACAGTTAAAAAACTGCAACCAGCCTGAAACCTTCATTCCTTCCATTCCTCATCTTGGCAAGTAAGAAGTACAGTAGCTTGGCCTCCCTTCCAGTTAGCTTGGCCTCACTTCCTACCATGGGTGTGGGCTCAAGGGTGAAGAAATATGGCTGCACACCTGTAGTGGTGGTTTATTTAGCATGTTTCCATCAGGGCACTTCAGCTTTTCTCCTTTTTTTTCTATAGGAATTTTTCATTTAATAGTACTAAACATAATGCAAATGGAGTGCTGTTGCCCATTTTTCACTGTAAAATAGCTAGTTTTCTCTGTTAGACAGTTTCAAGGATGATTTCTATAAACATAGCTATGTTGTTGTAAAAATTATCTTTTTACATTCCTTTCCCATGGACACAAATTCTTTTGACGGACACTTCTTGTAACCAATATAGTTAGAGACGGAAGTGTTAATTTTCTCCAATGATCTGTGATTTCTAAAAGTGTATATAAGAATTAAACGAAGGTGGTTTTTCCCCTTTTCTGCCCTTGCTCTGAACACGAGAACACATTCGGACTCTGGCTCTCATTATTTCTGCGTCTTCGGCTGATAAGCCAGAATAAGCGGCTAATAACAGGCATCCCGGTAATAGAGCGCTTATCAGGCACATAAAAAGTTATAATATCAAAATTAGGAGAATCAAAAACCCAAGTATGACTCACACATAAGAGATTTGAGAACAAGAAACAAAGTCCATTATTGCTATTCTCTCAGACCATGTGTGCTTTTACACATGCAGAGAAAATTTCACCTGTGCATACGTGTATACTCCCCTTGCAGGAGACAGATTTGTCCTTGCAGCACAGAAGAAGGGATGAAAAAGTTCTCCTTTGAGTTTAGAACAGGGATTATGCAAGACAGCAGTGCTGCTGCCCACACTCTGTAATCACTATTTTAAAAAGCAGCTGTGTCCTACCCAGAGAGGACATTGATGGTTCATGCAACACGAAACAAATGCCAAGACTTTCCAACACACTGACACATCAGAGTGCCCAGAACCTTGTTAGCATTCAGAGCACACCCTCTGCAAAGCTCCCTTTACCTTCCCTCTGGATTTGACAGATAAGAAGGAGCAGGTGATGCCAGCACCCAGGGAGCTGCAGGGAAAGGGGGTGGCACAGCCGTGCAAGGGCAGGGAGGGTCAGGCACACAGAAAGCCTTGTTCACCTGTGGGTTGCCAGCTGTCTCTAAACCCTGTGGTACAAGAGAGGGTTGTTTGCTTCCAGTAAACAGCCAGTGATGCTACCCTGTCACTGTAACCTATTTCTATTCATAGCCACGGAACAGCAAAAATGTTCTATGAAGCCACAAGCACACAGGAAACTGTTTCAACAGTTTTTGTTGTTCCTTCTGTGAGAAGAAAACACATCCCAAGGATACTCATCCTGCCTGTTGTTTGGCCACACCATGGGCAGCTCCAACATGTGCAATTAATGTCAAGAACATTACAAATGCTACTTCTATCTTGCTTTCTTTTCTGCTTGACTTGCTTGCTACTCAGAGAGTGCATGAACAGATTTAAGGAGAACCTCCTCACTGTCTACTCCCTATCACAATTGTGATCACCACAATTGTATTTGCATTATCCACAAAGGAAAAACTGTTTAAAAGTGTTTTGCCAGATAGAAAGAAGTTATTTCATTTCAGAAAAACCCTGACTAGGTTATTAATGCATAATAGTCAAGAAAGTGGTAACTATGGATTTAAAGCATCAACTGGAAGTATCCCAAGTAAACATAAGTTTACACCACTCACAAGCCCCTTTGGTTTACAGAGTAAAGGGCAGCCAAAGCATTAAATCCATCATTTCATCTTGTTTATCCCAAAGAGAAAATTCTATATTTCTATCATATAACCAGACAATCACAGAACATCCTGAGTTGGAAGGAACCCACAGCCCAACTCAAAGCCCAACTCTTGGACCTGCACAGGACAGCCCCAAGAATCATACCATGTGCCTGAACACATTGTCCAAACACTTTTATCCTCTCTTCATTTCATTGCCTAATAACACAGGAAGCAATGCACTGGCTGCAAGCTGGGAGGAAGCAGCATGCAGTATTTCACATGCGACGGAGCTTGAAAGGTTTCGTTTGGTGGAGATTGTTCCATACAACCGTATGTGGCTGAATCTTCCAAACAGTAACAAACAGCCAGAGAAACGAGTTTGCTTTCAGATACCCTTGGCTCAGCAGGCTGTGGTTTAGCCCCATAGGTAAGCTCAGATTTGACATGGGTTAAAATAAAATAGTCCTTGGCGACTGGTCATGGTAACTGAAATCTTACTCTTGGAGGACTGGTTAAGAGGGTCCAGATCCAATTCTTCCACAGTCGCTGCAGCTGGAACAGAGATGGTCTGTCAGTGCCCAGCTCCATTAATCCTATGCGTCTGATCTGTCTGAGTTTCACTAAGAAAACAAAGTAAGGGAGCCCTGAGACACATAGACATAAATGAAAAAAATACATTCACGTTTCCAACTGTCCACACATTCTCGGGAAAGTTGCACCTCTGTTCCATTACTCAGCATGTGGTTCCAATTGTGGCAACAATGCGCATTTGTTCGGCTGCGTGCTGGCTGCGAACGGCGCCGCGAGCCGGGTTTAAATCCAGCATGGCCGGGGACTGCCTTTCAGGGTCAAGTGTCTGGCATGTGCCTGCCCTGTTCTGGTCGGTATAATCTTATAGATGGCCCCAGCAGCATGCCCAGACCCTCTGATGTCAGAAAGGCAAATTTACGTGCAGCGCACCTACACTGAGTGTTTTTCACGAGGTCCAAGAAAGAGAAAGCAAGCAAGCAAAAAAAACAGTTTCTATCTACATCTTTGCAGTTCCTTTGCATTAGAGTTGCTAAATTAAATAAATGATTTATTTACACTGCTCTTCTAAAACAGAATTTGAGTGCTTTTTACTCATTTTTACAAACAACTGCTCATGAAAATTGCATTTCTCTGCAGAACTTTTTGCACTGACTTGTACTTACTACGAGTGAGGATTTTTTTCAGAAATACTTGCTATGGCCCAGTTTTCTGGAAAAGCAAAAATTAGCATTGGTGGTTTCCAGTTTTTTTGTTTTCCTCATGGATTTAGGATATTGTCAATGTTTTCACTAATAACTGCTGTTCGTGGGGAGACGGAGCAGAAGCCAAGACACCTCACAGAAAGGCATACCCAATGTACAACTTCAGTGTGGAATTCAGCAAGACAGGATGACTGCATCACCAGCCTAGGAAAAGAGTTTAACCCATATTTTCCAGCTGTGCTCTGCTCCTATCTTACACCTTTCCTAAGCTAGGTAATGTTTTCTAACGAAGTTCCTTTAGATGCTTCATTGTAAACATCCATTTAACTTCCATCGAATTTTTTGCAACTTGTGTTTTGAATGAAATCTCATTGCAACGCCTTTGGCTCCAAAGATCTCTTGACCTCACATTTTGGAACAGGAACCTGAAATTAAACAATAAGATGACCAACATATGTGACAGTATAATTAAAAACAGCACTATAATGCCTGCTCAGCAAAGGAAAAAATTAAAGCTCTGCCATCTCTCAACTATGACAGTTCTTAATGTTTAAATACTCAAAATTGTTATGAGGTTATAATTTTACAGGGACAGGGAAGAGGGAATTATTTACAGAGTTAAACACTGGGAACTAGTAGTTCAGGACACTTTTTTAACCCTTTCAATCCCAAAAATAACCTCTGAATGTACCCTTCTCTCATGCATCATGAAAAGTCAGTGTGGAACATATTCCTAAAGCAATCATTATTTTAATGAATGAAGCCATTAAGAGTTTCATAGAAAGCAAGAAAACAAGAACCAAAACCAAAACCTATTTAAATTTTTTGTGCTCATCTCTATTCTAAAATATTGCATGCTGTTCTTCCTACCCTGCAGGCTTTCAAGCCTCATGTGGCTGCCACAACAGAGCCACACTTTACCATCACAGCCCTGGCTCTCCTGGTGCTGCACAGAGATGGTCACACAAATTATGATATTTAGACTCAACATTTCCAGTGAAAGCCCCAGACAAGAAGGATAAGTTTGAAGATTTGTTTGCTTCTGAAGATTTGCTTCTGAAGAATGTTCTCTCTGTAAAAACAGAGGGCTTTTTTTTTTCAGGAGCCTTGAATATAGAAGCCAAATAGAACACAGGTCCTTATTTTGCTAACATTTCTGTACTCCTGAGATATAAAAGTATAAACTTAAATCAGGCTGAAGTATAAACTGTACCAACACGAGATTTTAAAACCCCAAACAACAAAAACACACAGCAGGGTTTTCTTACAGCTAGATTTCTGCCAGTTATACTTCATTTATCTTTTCTACCTCAACCTGTCTTCTAACAAGAACCCTTTCAGTCTCTGAAAGACTGTAGAACTCCTGAAGGGTGGAGAGCTAGGAGAGGTCAGGAGGGAGAGTCCAAGATGAAAGATCATTACTAATGGAAACATATTCACTGGCTGGTATTACATATTACGGATAAAACCTCCAAGCAATGTACGGTTTGCACATGGATATGGTAGTTGTTGATATCTCCTCAGATACTGAGGGTAACAGGGCACTTGAATTGCTCTTGCACTGGATGAGGTGGCTGGTGCCAGGGTTGACATCCAGCCAGGGTGATAAATTAATGTCTAGTGATTATAGGAATCTAATTTTTTCTGTTATTCCTGTTGCTTAACAGATGAGAAGAGTAGATACATATTAACAGGTCTTGGCATATCCAGCAGTACTGTTGCCCAGCCAAGCAAAGAGTTTTAAATAACCCAAAACCGTGTCTGTGTTGCTTTTCTTTCTAGGTGGTTCATTATACACCACAGCCAGGCACTGCTGCATCCGAGTTCAAACAGGAGCTGTAGCACACTCAGCATTTTTGAAAGTCAGACTTAAGTACCCAAAACAGGGACTGAAGAGCTTTAGTTTGAGACAGTGTGTTTTCTGATCCTGACTTAAAAGGAACAGGTCAGATAATGGCCTCAGAGATGGTGAGATTACTCCTTTGGACAGTGGAATATTTTTCACCTTGGCATAAAAACTGCTCTTACCTTTAGAGGATTGAAGTTCAATCGGCAAAATTGAGGGAACACGTGCTACAGAAAGACCCAGAAATGAGTCAACAGAGGTAGGGACTCTGAAAGAAGCTTACTGAATTTTTAGTGTAGAGTTTCAGCCTCACAGAGGAAGCCTCATTTGTGGGGACACGCCCTGATGAAGAATCATGACTGATGTTTGCTAATCTCGGAGGATCAGACTGTTTGGGCTATAAAGCCAAGAGAGCTTTGATAGTGTTTGAAGAGCAGCCATAAGGACTCAGCAAGAGTCACAACCTCTGCAAACAGCATAAATTGCATCTTCATGTCATGCAATCATCACGGTCCAGCCAACGTGCAAAGAGACTTAGAGGAGGAAGAGAAAGGAGAAAAGAGATACTGAGGGGAAGGTAATAGAGGTTAGTGTTACATCAAGTTAACCCAAGCAGGTTTGTGTGAGTCTAATGGTTGGCAGGGTTGGTCCAAAGCCTGTAAACTGGCAGATGTTTCCCCTCTGTGAGGGTTTTATTTCCTCTCCATTAACAAACCAAACATTTGTGAAAAGCAAATACTGTAAGTTGCTCATTTACTTAGTGTGCTGGTCTGTGGGTACTTTTTTCTTGTGCATATCAGCACCACCAATAAAAAATATTTTTACATCTTCTGTAGCAAAAATTGACAAGAAACAAGGCCAGTGTGATGCGGCAAGAGCATTTACAATGACTCAGAGAGAGAGAAGATATGCAGGCCTATTAAGAAAACCTTTCATTTCTTCCCCATACAGTTCTATTCTAGAAAATTTGAGAGACAGATTTGTCCCTTCCCATGACTTCAACAATAAATTGACACTATAGTCAGCTATGTTCATCCCAATGTAAATCCAAGACAGCCTTAAGGAACAAACAAAAGCACTTTATATCACATCTTTTTCTCCAAACTATAAAACCTTATTATATTTTTTCACTTTAAAATATATTATCTAACTAACTCCTGGTAGGATTGGTCAATCAAGCTTGAACTGGGGTCTGTTATTCAGCATGTTGAGTATTAGCTCTACATTTCATTGCCCAGGCTGTTACAGAGGTTTGTGTGGGTATGGGTTTTGCCTTTTCACTTCCTGAGTAGCAAATCAGGAGTGATCATTCTCCCTTTATTTATGTTAGTGCAGTGTCTTTCTTTGACAAGAAAGAAAGAAAAATCTTCTCACTTTTAGGGTCTCTGCTATTGAATTGCAACTATTTATTAAAGTGTCACTGCTAATTTAGAAATCACAGAGCAGGTACTCAACCTGCCTGCCTGCTATCTACATTTCTCGTCAGCAAGTTACGAACCACATTGGCACAAGAGGATTTGAAAAATGCAAATTCAATTTTTGCTGTGACCTTCACGGCAATATCCAACAACAGCCTTCCCTGCCTTTGGCATGTGAGCCTCTAGATTAGATCAAGAATTCCTGATAATTTAATCAAGTATCTTGGCTACCTCTACTCTGGCTGTGGACCATAACTATCCCTGTAATCCCTCACTGCTCTGACATCCATTTTATTCTGTGAAGGTAATCTGAATTAGCCCAGAGATCTATTAAGGGACCTGATGAACACAAAAAAAACAAACATGTAAAAGTTGTAGTTTTCATTAATGATTATTTGAAGCATGATTGATTTTTGTCCTTGAAAAACAATATGACCGTTTCCTCTTATTTTCTGAGAAAAAATTACTAAAATTTCAGAGCATTTTAAGCCTATAACCTACCAAATGGGTTAGTAACAGAGTATCTGAGCATCCCTCTTCTCAAAGGAGATTATGACAATCTGTGAGAGAAAAAGTATTTTCTTTGAATGACACATCACAGGTAATAAGGTATAATAATAATGACTTAAGTCATAAACTGCTATTTCAAAGAGAATGCCCAGTCAGGTTAAACACTGATGCATGTTTAGAGATTAAATTTGTTTGGTTTCAGGTTAACCATAGGAACCATCAACAAATAATGCAATACTATTGTTTGACATTAAACTGCCATTCTAGTAGACTATTTTCAGTGACATGGGCTCAATACACTTTTTTAACTACTTTTAAGATTCATAATCTAATCATCTAATCAGCATAAAACAACTGTAGGGGAAAGAGTAACTATGTGGCAATGCTCAAGTGGTAATACTACATGTCTCCAGGTCTCTAAAAAGATAGAAACAGTCAGAGAATACCCATTACTGCTTTCAGACAAGTAACTAAAAGCCTGTACCACCTTATCATGGCATGGGTTGGAAGGGACCTTAAAGATCATCTTGTTCTGACCCACCCTTGCAGTAGCCCAGGTTGCTCAAAGCTGCATCCAACCTGGCCTTGAACACCGCCAGTGATGGGGCATCCATAACTTCCCCAGGCAATCAGTTCCAGTGCCTCACCACCCTCACAGTAAAGAATTCCTTCTTATATGTAATCTAAACCTACCCTTTTTCAGTTGGAAGCAATTCCCTCTTGTCCTGTCACTGAAACTTACATGTTGCTTTATAGTATCCTAGGTGCATCACTGGAGGTTGACATTTTCCAGAGCTGCAATTCCTAAATTTTGCATTTATGACATTTTGAAGCACCTGCACATGAAGCTGTCTCATCTGCACAACTGAAAATCTTCTTATGCTCACAGAAACAGGTTCTGAAAATAGGCACTTAGCTGTGGCACATAACACAGCCTCACCAATGATGCGTTGGTTTTCCTAAAATAGAAAACTTCCACCAGTCTTTTTTGAGCAAAACAGCAGAATAGATTATGGAACTTCTCAAAAAGAATGTAGTGGTGCCCAGGCAGCCCCTAGTGCACCACAAAATGCCAAGTAAGAGACAAGCTGGTTGGCCTTTGAAATTTATGGAAAGTATAATGCTAACAAAACTGTTACTAGCAAAACCTTTTTCTGCCTTAGCAGAAGTTATGGGTGGTCTTTACAAAAATAAAGAGAAATTATTAGGGAAATGTTGGCTGCAGTTCTCTCACTGGCAAATGCAAAACCAAATATCTGGCACCAGGTGTGAAAGTAGTGAGGCACCCCGACCTCATCATCATTAGAATCCTGCAAGACTTCCAACTCAAGTAAGATTTCCCAGCTCACACCTCCTTCATCAGCCCTCATCACACCAGCTGAAATTATCTTGGCAGAGGGAATAATAATTCATCAGCTACAATAAGTGTTACAGATGTATCTGAATCAAACACGGCGCACCACAGGATACAAGGCTTCGAGAACTCCCACTGTGCCTGCTGAAAACTCTCCTCTGGGGACTGGGAGCTGCGCCTGCAGCCAGCAAGGGCCTGGCAACCAAAATCCTTCTTTGTGTTTATCTTGAATGAGGATTCCCACTGCAGCCAAGAGACTGCCCATCAACTTGAATTACCTTCTAGGTAACACAGAGAGGCGGCTTGTGCTTCACTTAAAGTCCTCATTTTCCTAAAAATTGTCTAAACCACAGATCCAGCCCTCATCATCCCCACCCAGAAGGTATAAGTTGGACTCCAACTCCTATGTCAGTCACAATTTATTTGCTTGTCCAGCAGGGCTTTTTCATTCCTCCTTGTATCGAATGCCACCCACCACCTAGGTCCCTGTCCTTCATACACATTGTTGAGAAAACGTTTGCTTTGCCATGTGCCATCACAATCCTGGGATGAAATGTCAAATGACAGGCTTTCATCTGGATATAATTTCTTTGTTATATCACTACTTTTATTAAAGAAAAAGCAGCAGTGTGAAAGTATGAACAAAAAAAAAAAACCTTTTTGGTGATTGAATAACCTGGAAAGTATTAAAGTTAAAAGCTCTTGAGCCAGACAGAGCAGCATCATATTATTAGAATAATATGTTAATGTTTCAGTCGTGCAACCACTGTGGGTCTTTTGAAACACCTGTGGAAATAAGTTTTGTGCTATTACAATGCTAACAAAGACACTAGGCTGAGTCAGTTTAATTGCTCAAATTATCCACATGACTGAATTTTATGAGGTAATAAAACACATCCTGATATAAATATAATAAATACTTTGTATAAAATACTACACTGAGTATACTTTCAACATCTTCTTCCTATTTTGTCTCCTCTGTTCTCCTGTTCCTCAGACTGCATTCAGTACAGCTGCTACTCAGAAGACCCCTGATGCTGCTTGTGGTGGGAAAGGAAACTGAGAGCCCTTTACCTACCCTACAATGGAGAGCCTATCTTTGAAAACAATGGATACTGCAGAACAGATTTAAGTCTTTCCAAGGAAACCACGTCAGTGACTCCAGCTCCCTCTTTCAGCACAGAGGAAGAGGCACCATTTCTTGCTATCTCCCTTTCCCTTTGTTAGGCCAGATCCATATTCCCAAATGTCATCACACCTCAACTTCACCTACTGACTCTTTGCTTTTACTGCCTTCTGTAAGTGTTTTGTCATTGATAACAGAGTCTGGGAAATCATTTTCCTTACCTAGCATTAAATCCCTGCTTTTACATTCATAATTGTGTCATAAAAGTGAATGACATTAAAGTTTTATGATGTCTAAAGATGGGTCTGAGTGGCAAAACCTGCACACTAAGTGAAAATTTTCCCAACTTAGGAGGTGTAAGGTTTCAAGCTCAACACAACTTTTTCTCTTTTCCAAGTGATTACATGTTCTGCTGTTTTCTTAAGAGGAAAGATTTGTGAATACACTAAGGCATTTTCACTTTTAGTTTATGGTCACAATAAAGAAGTGTAGCCATTAGAAGTAAGAATGTTAAGATACAATAGTTCAAACATTTGGTTCGGGAACATAGAAAATGCTGGAAAACAAATAGGCCATTACATTATTGAATTAATTATGTATTTTACATTTTCAATGAAGTAATTTTGAAAGCTGATGGTCCACATCAGTAAGGAATAACTAATCACCAAATGGAAATGTATGAATTAAAATCATGCAGCGTTACTGAGGCTCAAGAATTTATTACTAAATGGGTGACTGAGTAGATCTAAATGATGAAAAGAGATAAGTGATCAAAAATAAAATGTAAACATGAGCCTAACTTAATAACAGGCTCAGAAAAGATTTATTATCCTCACAATATTTTGAAAACAATTTCCTTCACACTCTTAAAATCAAATGAACATCTATATGAATCTTTGTGTTTTGAAGCAGAAAATTAGAGCGTACATGTAATATAAGCACCTGACAAATATTTTGTTTTATCAAAATATAATCACACAGCTTCTTTAGCCTTCTGATTCTGTGTATTTCAACAATTCCACATTACCAAGGTCATTCAGAAATTGCCTGCTCCCTACGGTGAGACACTGAAATAGCCAAATTCCCCAGATGGTATTCTTATAAAATTTGGTGCAAAGCAAAAATAGAGCATCCCAAAAGAAGCTATCGTAGGAACCTTCATGCAGCTATGTAGGGCATTAAGAGCTCCAGCTGCCTGGCCCAACTCTCTGCCAGACATTACTCCATCCAAAGCAGGAAGAGCAGAAGAAAACTGTTCCTCATCTACAGTAGCTCACAGCCAAAATTGGAGCTACAAAGTGCCAAGGCAGGTGGTGGCATGTTACTTTCCCATTAGGTCTCCCCTGGCTGCGAGGAGGAGCAGCTGACTGTTCCTGCTCCATGCAGGTGGGCACCTTGCAGCACAGAAATGCAGCAGGCATCTGGGGAAGGCCCTGGTTTAAAACACTGCAGCTGGACTTATTGGAGATCCCTGTCTGAGCACTTAAAGCAATAAATAAATGGCAACTTTTTACTAACAGCAATGCAAAATAAAATAATCATTTGATAAGGAACCCAAACTACCTTCCCCAGTTTTGCAGTAGCAAATGTAGTGTAAGACACCAAGGAAAAGCAGGAAAACCAAGCTAAAAAAATCAACGGTTAACCAACAATCTTGATTATATGATGGTCATTAATCCAACAACCTGGATTATGGAAAAAACATTTCCTTCTTAATAGCATAGTTCAACAATTTATATATATATATATCTCTATATATAGATATATATATAAAACTTTCTGATTATGCAGAAAGTATAGGGTCTGTTTCTAAACTACTAAGTCTGCAGCTAAGACTAGGGCAGCAATTATAAGAAAGGGGATGTTCTTGTTCAGTCAAAAAAAGGTCATGGAATTTTACAGTAGTTGTCCTAAACACTTTTTTAACTTCTCATAGGAGAATTTAAAGAGAATCTTGAGAGAATTTAGACCTCACTGAGAAAGAAGCATCAACAAATGCCCTCCATGATAGCAATTTTAAAATTGCTTCACAACTATGATCTATAGCACAATAATTCTAATGACTCATATTTTGCCAATGAAAATTCATTTCCAGACTTCTCCCCAGAGCTTGGTGGGATGTTCAAGAAGCATAATTGGCATTTTAGAGCTGTTCAGCACTCTTTCAAGGAGACTAAAACAATGACCACTAGCATTCAGTACCTTTGCATTCATGTACAAATACCAAAACTATTCTGAAATTGCACAGCACAACTCTGCATCATCCACAAAAATGAATTCATGAATGTTTTGCACTTACAGGCTGAAGATAATGGTGCCATACTCTCAACAGAAATCTACATTCAAAATATTTACAGCAAGGAACTAAAGCTCGAAATAATAACATCTTAAAAAACTGAAACAATGATTCCTGAACAACTAATTTGGAGAACTTCAAAAATGACCTAATGTCAATGAGTAGGTGACCAGCATTTTTGCAGCCAGACAACTTTCACCTCTTTTAATGTGTTTTTACAATAACAAATCCTTGTACAAATCATACCTGTGGTGACAATTAACAACAGATCTCTTGAGCTCTGAATAATTTTCCATTCCTGTAAAATCATCTTATTTCTCCTCCTTTGTTTACCTCATGGAAACCTGTAAGGAACTATGAATAACAAATCACTTTAGTGAACATTATTATTATAAATACTGGATCAAGAGAGATGTATATAGGTATAAGGAGTATATATGTGTATACACAGATGCAAATAGATATGAAGATCCTAGCTTTGAGTGCTTTTTCTTCCTAATGAGGAAACCAGGCTGCCCATACAACAGACTCAGGAATAATATTTATTGAAGAATGCTATAAAATGGACATGATCCCACTTGGAAAAAACTCCCTCCCCCTCATGCCACTATACTGTCTAATTAACAATTACATGCTTTTGAGCAGCCTAAAACCATAAGAAAATTCAGCTGCTTCTGCAAGAGGTTTAAACATAAGCGCGTTATCGATTTAACAGAAACTCCTTGCATCAGGCTGCAGTGTGGTGTTCTTTTTTCTTCCTTTTGCACATGTGTTAAAACAATCATGTCAAAGGATTCTCATACTGGGTCTTCAAATCTTTCAGAGGATGATTCACTCTATTCATTTTCAGCAGGCGCAGTGCTGCTTAACTTTAACTGAACATACCTTTTATATATTTAATGTGGATCCAGACCAATCTGCAGAGACTGAATGACTCTTTGCTAATAATGCCAACAGACTGAAACAAAATACACGTGTAGGAAAGAAAGCATGGTTGAGGGGGAAATGCTTGGCAGAAGGAAAGAAGGTTTTGGTAATTTGGTGGTATGTGAAAGAAACTGGGCAGCCTCCCACTGAATTACGTCTTTCCATCTGCCCTGTCCCCACTCATCAGTGTGCTGGGCCCATGCACAGCTCTCTTGGTAAATCATTTGGAGAGCAGAAGGAAAAATGCAGTAGCTCAACCAGTACAATTGAAGGATTAGGGAGCAGTAAACTGGCTTGAAAAACTGACTCCATCTGTAGAGATGATAGCCATGTATATGGGAGGGATCTGTATCACCCATGAGCAAATCCTCTCTGCAGACCGGGCAGGTTTTAAGCAGGACCTGCAGCAAGCTCCCCCTAAGTATGCCATGAAGGTCTCTTTTGGTGAGAATTCATCCTTCCCCAGGTATCTTCCGTCACTTCCTACAGATTGATTTCCTATCTTTTATATTTTTAAGAGCCTCACAGGCAACAGGGTTTGCCATGAGAATCACAGAGCTTTGCACGGCTTTGGTGTTGCCATCAGTCATTTTCCTCCTCTGAAGCTGCTTTAAAGCTGTCAGCAGGCCTGCACAGGAACTGAAACACATGGAGGCGCAGTGGGTGCAAGGAATAGCTGAGCTTTAATTCGAAACACAGATGCATCAGTGCTGGGGGTATTTTAGTTTATCTAAGCTACACTAATTCCACATGATACAGACACAGTGAACCTGTGCCTCCTGCAATACATCACACTGAGATTACATGCAAGACCCCCTCAGCAATTGAAGGAGATGCAGTGACAAGGTTGGTGGAGGTACAGATGAGTTATTCAGGGCATGAAGAGCATGCCAAATTGTCAGCTGCCAGGTCCTATGTTGATAGCTCTTTGAAACATATCAGCTCCCTGTTCCATGAAAATCACCCAACTGATTGCTGATAGCACCCCATCCTACTATCACTACAGCTGTGTCAGAAAGATAATATTTCTTTTCATATAAAAACAACTTGGGGGGGAGGGGGAAGACAAATAAAAGCCAGACTAGTAGTGAGCCAGACTGATAAAATTGCCTCAGATCTCTGGATCTGACAAACCTCACTCCCCATGCTCACACTTACTGTGGTCTGTAACCAGCTTAGCTCAGCCTTTGACCATGGAATATAAGGAAGAGGGAATTGACAGCTGGTCCTCAGCTGGAGAGTTTCTTGCCAATAAGGCTCCACCTGACATTTTGGACTAAAGATCAAATTCAGTGTGACACACAATTCTTTCCTAGAAAACTCTCCTTCATAACCAGTGCTCTCATTAAAAATCTCACATCCAGAGAAACTCAAGCAGAGAAAGAGAGAAGTTTCTCTGCTGAGAATAAAATCTTGCCGTTGCTTCTTTTATTTTCTAACAGTGAGGCTACAGGCCCTATGAAGGACTATAAAACAAAAATAAGATGTATTTGCATAGGTATTTCCCAGGTCACAGTTAAGGAATCAAGGAGAGACTGGTTTGTCTCTGAAAGTTCAAAGTATTTTCCTTTATTTCTTAGTGTATACAAACAAAGAACCTGGAAACAGAGAGAAAAGGGGGACCTTTGCTTCTGCTAGGTATGAAGCCAGAGACATCATGGATGGGAATGTCTCAAAATGCTTGCTGATTTATTTTTGCAGCTCTTCAAAGTGTCTTCACACCTTTATTTGAGATCCAGATATTTATATAACACTCTGGAATTCATCAGAGACCAGTCTGAAATATTGTCACATGGCAGCCAAACTGTCTCAAGATGCCGCACTGGAATTCAAACATACTCAATGCACAGAAACTTCTTCTAGCAGGCTTTACCGAAAGGACTAGATAAAGCTGCCAAAGAAAATTAAGTTTAACAGCCAGAAATATGTGAAAATAACCCCTAGAATTGCACACTTTATCTCTGCTAGGGAAACATTTTCTTTTCCTTTCCTTCCTAATTCAATTTATATTTATTTCCATTATACTTTGGAAAGTTATTTTCCACCATTCATTACTATTTCTATCAAGTTTTAGACAGACTTCTTTTTACTTCATTAAGTCATGCAGCAAGACCACTAACTTTAATCAAGGGACTCCAGCAATTTCATCTCTTGTACATGCAGCCAATGTCTCAGCCCTTATAAAGCATTCCAACATCCCTTGGTTTGCAGTTTTCTGTCAGTGCTGTGATCACAGATGCAGTTTATACCATGTAGACTATGCAAGTACCAATGGACTTACAGTATGCTTTACCTGCAAGTACTTGCTTGTACTGTTTTTCAGATTTTCTAGGAGCACCCCTAGGAAGAGCAAGATTGGATGAGTAATTAGGTAAATCCAACGCAATGGGAATAGGAATGACACTGAAAGCAAAGTGTTCTTTTTTAAGACATGAGAAGAAAGCATGCAAAAATGTTTCTGTGTTCCCCAGAATCTAATTACCTGTACAGGGCAAGTCTGGAGACAGGTATTTATAGCTGTGGTTACTGTTGTGGCTGCTACTCAACAGTCACATTTAGGAAATCCTGAATGCTACTCCACCTTTTCTTGTCTCCCCACCAAGCCTACATTTGGAAGTACTACTGTCAGCCACACAGAGAACAATTTCCAGACACGCTTTCTCTATCCTGTCCTGCCATATTATATTCTCTCTGGTGTAGGAGGAATCCACAGCTCCTGCCACTTCAACAAAGAACAGTCTTATATTCCTCTTTACTTCCTCAGATTTGCATCAATCATTCACCATACACACACTGTTGTATCGTAATTGTTTTTGTAGTCAGTCTCAGATGACAATCCTGAATTTGACTGTTAAAAGAACCCAAATGTTTACTAGGGTTAATTATCTTCTTCTATTAGTGGTGAGGTCTCTTACCTGGAGTAGTAAATGCTTTTATGCCTTTAGAGCCTGGGGTTCTAAGCACCCCCTTTGGCTGGTAACACTTGCAAGCAAGCGAAGCATTAAAGTCCCACTTTATTTCAGTGGGGCTGCACTAACTGGCCAGAGGACTTTATAAAATCCCTCAGCACTTCAGACAATCATCTGTGCTTGTCACTGGCACTTGGAAACACTGTCCTTGAAGAGCTTCCAGTGCCCATGGCAGAGGAGTAAAGCACTGGCCTGTTGAAGCACCACAACACATGTGCTGGCTCACCACCCCAATCAGCTCTCAGAGACACTATCAGAATTTACAATGGAAATCACTGTACCAACCAGAGAGCCAAAGTTCACTGTCAGCATTTAAAAAAGCTCCCCAAATGGCTACCTCTGGCTCCTGAAAATTAGCCAGAGCTGTTGCTAAAAACCAGACCGATTCCACAGGAAACGCACAGAACTGGCAACTTTAGAACAGTAACAAGCTTCCCCAAGCAATTTTTAATCATGATCCTTCAAGAAGTGCAGAGCCAAAGCTGATGCATCATCCATCCTCTGAGCAAACCTCATTGTAGTTCTTTCTGCTGGCCTCCTCCACAGTATCTCCTTCACAGGTCTCTCCAGCATGCTACAGTCAAAAAAGGAGTCACCAAGACTTTCCAATGTGATTTTCAAGAAAAACACATTTCAACATCTTTCAGGTACATGGGCCACGAACAAACGTACAGCAGCTCACACAAAAAGAGTCACCACTTTCCCAGAAACCTGGGGCCAAATTCTTAAGTAATTGGAACCTTATGCAACTGTTGACTCTAGTGAGAGCAAACAGGTGTTATGTCAATTATCACAGATTATCTCAGGGAAATAGCCCCAATTTGGGGTTACATTATGACAATTTTGTAACTGCTTGACATGAAAGGTCTTACAGTCAACATAACCAGGCACAAGAGGCTCATCAGTGTTTTAGGGTGGAGTAGTGTACAAAGGAAAGTAAAAGTGGCCAAAGTTTCCTTCAATCCAGAAAATCCCAATGACTCCTTATCTCCAAGGAGTATTTAACAACTTGCACAAGTTAGCACAGCATAAGACTGCTCTGATACAGGCCAAGTGAAGGGCTCAGTGCATGGCTATGATAAAAAAGGCCCAGTAAAACCTTTGTTATCCAAGATGTTATTTTAGGAGAATTTGGTCATTCTCTGCAAAAATAAGTCATTGCTTCATGCCCACAAAATAAGTGAAACTACCTGCACTCTACAAAATTACAGTTTGCCTTCCTTCAGCACTGAACAGGATTTCTGTTTAAATTCTACTCACCAACTCCTATATCCCACTCCATTTACTGAAGGAAAAAATTACCTGCAACAGCTGTTGCACAGTGTTTGGCATGAAATTAATGACAAGACGGTAGAATTACTATTTTTTTCAATAAGCATGTACAACCTTTTATCTCTTCAGTAGCCAGAAAAAAAAATAAGCCAAATTCATGTTCCTTGTACTGACTACAAAAGAAGGATCAAGAAGTTAAGCATTTTCTAAAATTCAAATGACATTGCATCTCAGTCAGATCCTATTTGGGCTCTTAAAAATCAGTCCAGGGATCACAAGTGATTACATTTAAACTTAACTGGTTGTTTTGATTAAAGATGATGGAGCATAACAAGTAAAGCTATGGGACAGTAGATGCAACAAATTAAACTTACATTCCTTGTGTGAGTTTAAGGGTGATTTCTACACACTTTAGTTTTATAACATGAATCTTCAAAGGGCAGTGGCAGTGGGAATTCAGCTTGATAGCCTATTTCCTGAGCACATATAAAGATAAGCCTGTGATATTGTTTTGACTATTTATCAGTTTGCTGAAGACGTTTTTAGAGCATTTCATTTACCCATAATTCAGAAAGAAAACCTCAATATATACAGCTGAAACCACATCAAATTTGAAAATATTGAGGGAAATTTTCACAAGGGCAGCAACAAATTCTGACATCAAGTCAACCTATGGCCTCCAAAGCCCACAGGAGCTTCACAAATGGAAGTATCATGGTAGCCCCTGCCTTGGCATTTAACAAATGTGTAGTTAGCCATGTCACATAGATATTTGGCAAAAAATTCAGCACTGGTAGCTGCTCCACATGCTTTTAGTCAGGCTAGCAGCACAGCAGTATAGATCCATACGACATAATCAGTCTGGGACAACATTTAAAACACAATTGTTACTTGTTCTTAAACCAGATGCTATAACACACAGCTGTATTTGGAACCTTTGGATGCTGGCACCCGTGCCTGATGGACTTCCTGCACACAGACAAGTGCTGGAAATGTTGCCTCATTAAGACGAACTTTTCCCACAAGCTCTGGGCCTGTTTGGAATTCCAGTGCTTGAAAGATTACCTCATTGTTAGGCATCACCTAATTTGAAACACAATCATACCCGACAGCTTTCCATTATCACGTTAGGAAAGTTTGCCAGCTCTTTCTGGGATTAATAGACAATAAGGGGATAGTTGCATCATGCCTCCCAAAGCCAAAAATATTAAACCATAAGTAGAAATCTCTGATGTTCTGTTATACAGTGCTTGAGATACCTGTGCAAATACTCTTTCATAGATGGACAGATGGACATTGGAGCAAATTGATAACCAGAAGGCTTGCAATATTGGGTTTCTTTGTACTTAAAAACAACAACTATTTACTTTTATTTTAAAAAATCTATTTTTTTCACAAGTCCCATATTCTTTAAAGGTTTCAACTCAATATAAAAAAAAACTAAAAATAAGATAAAGACCAAAAAACATCTCTTGTGTAACTACATTAAAGAGTCTGTATTAAAAGACTTAATTAAGAATTAAAATAGTATCAAATTTAGCTCATTGAGACAAGAAGGGGAGAAAAAAGCAAATGTAATTAATGTGTAAGTGCACTTTAAAAATAAGAATCTTCCCTTGAATCTTTTAAAAAATAAGAACAAAATTCATCCTTCAAACAATTCCAATTAATGTAAAGGAATACTGCTTGAATGATACTGCTCCTCTATTTTTACTACGATTTCTTAGCTTTATAATTAAAGTGGTTATGCAATTATCGGCAGAGCTTTTTCCAGGTGGCTTAAAATAAATTGGGCTCAAATACAGCACATCACATGTGAACATAAAGTCCACTCTTTTGTCATTTCATTCATGAAATTTCATGCAAGAAGTGTACGTTGAAAAGGAGGTTCAAGGAAAACATAGCAAATTAAAACACTTCTCTGTCACGTAATGCTACCAGTCATATAGAGCACCACGGCCAGCCAGGGCTTCTGCTGTCTCCTGCAGTTCTGTGTGCTGCTGATGCTGGCCCGTGACCTCAGCCCTTGCAGCCATCCTGAGGGGGACATGGGCACCTTGGGTCTGCTTCCCAAGGAGCAGGAGCAGCAGGACATGGGCCAAGAGCAGCAGCAGCAGCTTCAACAGGCCAAGTGCCTGCTCCTGCCCTTGGGCCACAAGAACCCCTGCAGTTCCAGACTGTTTCATCCTTCCTGCAGGGCTCTGTGTGCAGCTCCAGCTCCCTCCTGTGCCAGGGGCATTTGCTCCAGCAGGCACTGCCACCAAGCCCTGGGGCACATCCCTGCCATTGCTGAGCAGCCTCAAGCAGGGCCACCCTGGATTGAGTACCGTTCCTGGCTCTTGGCCAGGACTGTGCCCCAATTCCCAGGATCCCTGCAAGCTGCGCCTCTTTGCTGCACTCCACTGTCAAGAAATCCTCTCAAGAGGGTACAGAGACTTTGGTGCATTCTGGAAGTTTGTGATGATTCTCTGACACAGCTCCTCAGACCTGTCTCAGCTGACTGCCCATGCTCCTTCTCTCTCTGAGATCCAGTCTTAGCCTTCAGAGGCTTCCAGTCTTCTCTGATCCAATCTTAGCCTTCAGAGACAACTTCCATCCCTTTGGACTTCCATGCTCCACTGCCTGGGGGGCTATGGGGCATGAGGGGGTCTTGTGGTTTCCCTGCTGCCACAGCAGCCCCATCACAGAACTGCCTTTGCTGTGCTGCTCCAACTCCATCTTCAAACTCAAGGTGCTGCTGGCTGAAAAGCTCTTCCAGAACCCTGTGCTTTAGGCACTTACCAATCCTCTTCTTTTTTCCAGCCTCCATTTTTCCTGCTCTATTTATTCCCATTTATTCTTGTACAAACTGTCTGTTCCAGTAAGTAGTTCTTTCCTGAGCTGCTGCTTTCTTCTTTAATGCAAATCTACAAGGAAGAAGGAAAGCAGCCCATTGCAATGCCCTACAAGTTGAGCAGCACTCATTGGCACAACCTCTTCTCCTGCCTACAGGGAAGTGACCGACAAGGCAGCACCAGCCTTCTCAGAGATGGGCAAGGACAAGAGAGAGCAGATGCCAACAAGGGCTTTAAGCTGCACCAAGGGACATTTGGGGTGGACATCAGGAAGAACTTTTGCCCAGAAAGGGGCATTAGATATTGGAACAGGCTGCCCATGGGAAGGGGGGACAGGGGGGTCACTGTGGTGGGAGGTGTTCAAGGAAAGCCTGGGTGCTGCACTCAGGGCTCTGGTGTGGGTGCCATGGTGGGCACAGGTCAAAGGTTGGACTCCATGAACTCACAGGGCTCTTCCAAGCCAATGGATTCTGGGATATCACAGCATCTGGGGACTTCTACCAGCACATTAACTGGATAAGAACTTGAACATAAATTACAAATCAGGACAATGCTCACCAAAGTTTTGTCTTACATGCTAAATGTCTCCACATCACTACCAACCTGACCAAAAAAAAAATATCAGAATTGGCAGATTTCTGTTTTTTAACAGCACAGCATCTGATCCATGACTCACAACTTCTGAAATACCAATCAACAGATTAAAAATAGTTCCATGTATACATGTATCAAAAACACAGACATCTACTGAAATGCTGGTTACATAAAATCAGATATTATTTTTGTGAATTTTAATGCGACAATAAAAATCTCACTTCTGAAAGCGGTTTAGAAACTGATCCAAATGCAGTCAAACAAAACAAGAGTCTTTCTATTCCTCTCAGTAGTCTTTGGATCAACCCCTGAGTTATTTATCAGCATCTATTTACGAAGACCCTAAGGTTGCCAACTTGCTAAATTAAATATAAATCAACAAAAAAATCCTTGTGATTCTTATTTCTTCCATGTTGAGAAACAGATTAGCTTAAGAAACATAATTCATTGGTGAGTATAACTATTGATTTCAGAAAAATAATGTCTGTTTTTGAGCATTTTTCTGCATCTCCTGCCAAGCTCCATGGAGATATTTTATATGAGATATTATTCAAAACCTGTAAGTCTGCTAAATTAAACAGGGGGCTCTGGGGTCTTTGAAAATTAAGTGTGGTGAAATCAGAGACTTTTACCTACACAACTTAGTGAAAATAAGCTACAAAGCACACTGCACTTCATTGTTTTGAGTTCTTCAGCCCATTACTAAATGTAAAGCCAGCATTTGGGTTTATAACTTCTTTCCACAGATTTCATATTTCTCATTTTTTTTTCAGTGCTGGTTAGAACTGGAACCTCTTTCTGTCCTTTTTTTTTCACATGAGAGCTAAGAATAGGTTTTCTTTTGGCATGATATTAATACTCCTGCTTTGGTCCATGATAGTCTCTGTTTTTCTACGTCACTTTGAACTTAAGTTCTGTTCATTACTTTATGACAGTCACTTTGTTCTTCTGCTTTCACCTTGAAGAAGAAGTTATTTGAGATAATGATATTTAGGGGAATCATTTGTTCATTTCACTGTACTTTTGGGGTTTTAATACACATAGAGACCTCTGTGGTTGATTTGCTCAGATCATAGTTCAGTGGGGCAGTCCACTCTTTTACTTCTGGAATAAGTTCAGCCAGGTTATATATTGATTTCATAGCCTAATACAGGGACACATTTCCTAGCAAGTATCTCAGTCTCCCCATTCTTAACTAGCTAATATTTTATTCCAGTTTTTCTTGGAAGTTTTCTCTGGCTAAACTATTCCATTTATTAATAGAGATACTTTACAATAGTTGTAAAAGATATCAGCAGAGGGCATCCTAATTGTGGCCTTTTCAAAGACACGGTATTCTCTGGACATTTACAGTAATTATAATACACTGTTTCTTTTGCTTTCTTACTGTGCAGGAAAAGAGAGGAAAAAAAAAAACAAAACACCTCCCCTTCACTTCTTTATCATATTAGTTCAAGGCTCAGACAGCACTTGAATCCCACTTGTGACCTTAGGTCAGGGTAAATTTCACGCTTGAAAAACTACACAGAGGGAATCAGTTTCTTTTGTTCCCATTTTGTAAAAAGTCTGTTTGCTTTGTTGTGTATCTAGACTTTTTCCTCAAATGTGGTCTTCAAAACACAGTTGTCCCCAAATTACCTCTGGCTCAGAAGACATGGACTCAACTGTAAAATGATGAAAAAGAAAAACCAAACCAAACAAAACCCAAAGTAAACAAATTTAAGATTCACTAACTGAAGGAAAGAGTATTTGTTGGCACTTAGAATGTGATTCTGTGACAGATGGACTGCAAGTTTACCTTTAGAGCACTGTTCTTTAGTATCATATTTATCTTTTTTTTTTCTATCACAATTTTTACAAGTATCTGTGAGTACTAATAGTCCTGGACCTATAAATCCTGCTTCTCTAGCCCCTGTCTCACCAGAGATATTTCCCTTTTGCTGTATCCATGTTTTAAAAATAAGTGTTTCAATATAGTTCTTTCTAGAACCAGGAACAAGACAAAATTTTCCCTGCTCAGATTTCATACAGATGAGGAAATTACAAATTTTGTCATATGAACATGCAACTCCCTCTGTTGTATTGTTTTCTGAAGGATTACTTTCTCCACTGGATGAATACAAACCAAAACCATGATACATTTCCTAGGAAGAAGAGGAATCAAGAAGAAGGTCTTGAGCTTGTCTCTAAAAAATTCTTTTATAGAGAAATTTTACAGCATGAGCCATCACCTGTCCTTCAGTAATCTCCAGGGATCTTCATATCACTCTCTGAATCTTGTCACTGGCATTGAACTGCTCAGTTAAATGAGAGAACACAGGTTGCTGTGATACCCTTCTACTCTTTTCTGGAGAATGATGTCACAAACCTTACAATAAAGAGAAGTGTGGCTGTTATTCTTCATTTTCTTATTACTTTAATAGTCTTCTTAATTTGCATAGAACAATTACCTAAATTGCTTCTTTTCTATCAATCATAAGTGTTCATAATTAAAAGCTACTACTGCTAAGACTAACACTTGTATTACATCAGATTAAAAAATGAATTCTCATGTTCTAATGACAAGAAAAACATCTACCAATGTAGAATAAGCTTATCCTAAAGTAAACAGACACAATTCCATTTAGGTGTCCAGCACCTACCAACCACCAGAAAAGAAGAGACTAAAACATTTAGGACTGGAACATCAATTGTTTGAAAAGCAAGCATTTAGACTAATGAAAAATGCTTCCCATTATTAGACTGTCTTACAAATACTTATTGGGCAACATTAATAGCAGCAGTAAAAGAGCTATGTGTAATACAACATATGCCATATATCATGCTTTTGCTTCTGCTTAGATTAGGAATGTGTATGTTATTTATGAACAGTGAAGTTATAAGTTTAAAGAGCCATTTTGGGCAACAAAGTTAGATTAGGCACACTCAGTGTAGGCCACATTCTTTGTCACTGAGCCTCACAACTTAGAATTACAGTACAGTGACTCCTACAGTCACACGCAGCCACATTTTCTGCACTGTTTACTGCACTCTGTGGCCTCTCCTTGTCAAAGCTGAGCAGCCTGGTACCAAATTTACAGGGGTTTTCAACCAGCTTTCAGGCTCCAATTTCAAAACACATGGGACTAATACTGGAGCCAAATCAACCTTTAAATCAAGCAACAAGAAGAAATGGATCATTTTAAACAAGATCTTTAACCATCACAACAGGAGAAGCCATCAAACAACCTAGATTCAGTTGCTGGAGTGCAGTTTAGGTACACGGTGGCCAATAAAACCTGAGCCAATTTTGCTGGTGACTAAATATGTCCTGGTTAAACATGTGCTTTATTTAACTTCACTGACTTTTTCACCTAACCCTCCCCACACACAGACTCACCTCACCAAATAATCATGAATCTCACAAATTTCTGACCCAAAGAATCATGGAAAGGACCTTATAGAGCATCTCTTTCTAAGCCCCCCCGCTGTGGGCAGGGACAACTTCCACTAGACCCGGTTGCTCAGAATGCACTCAATCCCCTTCTCTGTGTTATTAACGAAGGTATTAAAAGCATCCTGGTTTGCACAAGGCTTACAGCAATAAAGACTCACTGGATACATCTATTCAAAGTGCTCAGAGCCATAATACAATCAATATCATAAAACAAGCTACTAAAATCCATTTTTTAAGTATTGGAAGGCTCCATTGCAGCACATCCCCAGGTATTTAGAACTCCTGTCCAGGCCTATTTACCACAGACAGAACACACTACTGTAGCAGACAAAATACATTAGAAAAGGACACATGAACTGAAGCTTTTATTCTGCACACATCTGCAGTCAAGACATGTGAGAAAAAGACATATTAAACCTGCTTTATAGAGACTAAATCAGGTAGTACCACCTCAGAGTCAATTTATTCTGAGCTAGAGAATAAACATAATCAAAAAGTAAAATAGATAATCTATTCAGGGAATGATAAGCAAAATGTGATAACATTGTGAAAGCATATCACAAAGCACATGTGATATATATTAATTATAAGTATTTCTATTTAATTTATTCTCAAGTAGGTTGGGGTTTTTTTGTACACAGGATGCAGAAATTTTATTAATGACTTGCAGCTAACAGCAATTCCTATAGTTTTAGTTTGAACTATTTAGGATCTAAGTAAAAAATACTAAAATCAATTATATGCATCAGCATTTTTAAAAGCATGTGTTCTAAAGTCATTAAAAATAGAGAAGAAATACTGTTGTAATGGCACTCTCCTTACTATCTCTTTTTTCCTCATCAAAATATTAAGGCTAAGTTAATGCCACACCTCTTCCCTATTTCAGCTACACTCGTTGCTCAATAGCCAACCATCTCCATAGGGAAGGTAATACAAGCATAGTTTAATGGACTGTCATCATCGAGAACAAACAGGGAAGAAAAACTTCAACAAGCAGGTGACTCCAAATATAGAGTCAGGAAAATAATTCTTTAAAATGTCAGGAAGAAAAAGAACCAAAGAAACAGGAAAACTGTGTGTGGTTTGACCTTCAGTGCAATAAGGATATAAGTATATGCTCATTACCTGTAGAATTTTTCATTTAGGAATTGTGTTGATGTTAGTCTGGATTGAAACATGCTGTCATACATCAGAGTCCAAAGAATATTTTAAACAGATGCAGAGAGGAAAAAGCAAAACATTCACCATACTGATGGATCATGATCAAATTAAAGGATCTATTTCACTCTTTCTAAATTTTGGTCTCTACAGGACAAAGCTTCTTCCATCATTTTGTACTACTATGTGGAGCTCATTAGGGATCTCTTCTTTTCCAAGCCACTCTCTGGCATGGACATGCTGCAGAAACAGTTTTCATGAGGGAGAGCAGGGCTCAGTTTTTATCCCAAATGCAGTACCAAAACCTCTTACCAGAAATTAAATAAAGCCAGGTCCAAGCCATCCCTAGGAGAGCCAGCCACCAGCCAGTGCCTGCCTTGGGCCCCAAAGCACAGTAGTATAAACTGCTGCATAGTTTTTCTCCATGTGATATCACTACTGATTAAATATATGACTTTCATCCTTTTGTGAATTATAAATTTTGTAGGTATGCAACGATGAGTTTTGCAGTTCATACACATACTTCAAGCTATTTGGTGTAGATGCAGATACTTGTTAACCATAATGGTCATTTTTTGCAGAAATAAAATGGATTAATTTTGTGTTGTATCAAAAATGTCATCCCTTTTCACAGAATCACAGGTTGGGTTAGGTTGGAAGGGACCACAAAGGGTCATCTGGTCCAAACTCCCTGCTCAAGCAGGGTCATTCTGGAGCGCATGGCACAGGATTGTGTCCAGACAGGTCTGGGATATCTCAAGTGAGGGAGACTCCACACCCTCTCTGGGCAATCTTTTCCAGTGCTCAGTCACTTCACAAGGAAGTTCTTCCTCGTGTTCAGGTGGAACTTCCTGGGCATCAGTTTCTGCCCATTGCCTCTTGTCCTGTTGCCTGGCACCACAGAGCAGAGCCTGGTCCATCCTCTGACACCTCCCTTCAGATACTGACAGACATTGCTGAGGTCCCCTCTCTCTTGAGGCTGAACAGCCCCAGCTCCCTCAGCCTTTCCTCCTAAGAGAGATGCTCCAGTCCCTTCATAACCTTTGTAGCCATCCACTGGACCTGTTCCAGGAGCACCACATCTCCCTTGTCCTGAGGAGCCCAGAATCCGACTCAGCACTCCAGATGTGGCCTCACCAGGGCTGAGTAGAGGAGCAGGATACCCTCCCTGACCTGCTGGCCATGCTCTTCCCAATGCACCCCAGCAAAGAAGTTCAGCTCAATTTTACCATAAGCAGGTGTGCAGCAGGTTCAAGGAACCCAGAAGTCAGAAGTAAAAGATATTAAGAAACATATCTTATAAATCTACTCTAACTTATCAGGATACACTGAAAAAAAATACTTCTATTAATTAATATATGCGCAGTAACTGCATTCCTGAAGTATCAAGAGTATCCCACATTTAGTGGGATTCCGCTTTGTGCAAACAAAGCAGAATAAATTATTATGTTTTTTATCCTATGTATTGTTTTCACAGATAAATGCACTTTTTATTGCAGGGAAACAGCCAAATGGCAGAGTTTTTGGAAGCAAACCTGCATGCTATCTACCAATCATTTCAAGTAAATTATAATTGTTTTCTTTGGCACCTTGTGAAACATGACTGACAGTACATGAGAGTTGGTGTCCTCAGGACTAGTGCTGTCATGCCTCTGCTCTTATAAAAAAGACCCTCTGCCAAGACAAACAACGGCCTAGAATCTGGTGAATTTTTCCAAGCAGAGGTAATGAGGTACAGTTGACTCCCATCAAGCTCAACTGGACAAGTGCAACTGGGTTATTCCAGAAGCAGTGAGAAGGGCTGGCTGGAAACCAAAACCCACTTTTATTTGGGAAAGAGGGGAAAAGCTTTGTTAAAAAAAGCCCAGAGAGATGTCAGAATACCCTTTCCAGCTGGGAATAAAGCAGAGAAACCAGCAGCAACTCACAAGTTTACAAACTGTCATGGTCTTTCAGAAGTCTTCTGGATCCCACTCATCCTTATGCAAGCTCTCAGAGTCAACCACTGTTGATGCTGACGCTTCTCATCGAGTTACCTAAGTGCTCATGGGGGAAGTCTGGCACTCAGAGATTATTTGAAAACCAATCTAATTTGATTACCAGCCACCTTTCCCTTTTTTCTTCTTTCTTCCTTCATTCTCGAACCCGAGAACTTCTCCCTTTGCTGTTGATACCATGCTAGCTTTCTCATAATGAATAAAGTCTCTTATAGCCTCCTAGTGAAGACTGAAGCAAAAATGCATTATACTCTTTAACCATCTTGGTGGCATTTATTTTTAGCTTTTATTCCTCTTTGAGCAGTGGGCCAGCTCTGTCCTTAGTCTTCCTCTTAATGTGTTTGCAGAATGTCTTCTTGTTACCCATTCTGTGTACCTTCTTCCTGTATTTTATCATGCCTTCTAATTTCTGATTGTATTCTTATGCATTCATACAATCTCCTGTTAGACTCCTTCTAATTTCTATTTCCATACAAGTATTTTGACTGCCATGTCATTTCTGTTCTGTGGATAAAGGGCTTTGGTGTCCCATTTGCCAATTCAGGTAATTTCATAAGGAAGTTAGATCTGATATTCTGCAAAAAGAAGAGATTGCTTGCTCTTCACTACATTTTCTTCATTCCCACAATTTACAGTATTAATTGGTAAGGTTGTTGCTGTACCTACATGTTTGCCTTTTATTGTAGATCTCTAACTTGTACAAAAGTATTTCTTATTATGGTTCACAGTTTATAAAAAGTGTGGACTCAGCAGTCACTAAGTATATTATATGGACTGGCAAAAAAAGAACTTTAACTTTGAGGGCTGTATTCAGTTCCTTGGAGGAATATGAAATGTATCTTTGCACTGATGGTGTTTTGTCTGCAGTGTGTAGTTTTAAATCTGCAGTAACACATAATCTGTCTGTCCTCCTCCATTCAAGGTCCATATTCATGTTTTGGCAAACAAGTAAATGACGAAGAACGAAAAATTATGAAAAATTATTAGTAAGAAAATAGCAATAATACAACGTTCATATGACTATACGTATTTATAAAAATCCAATTCTAATTCATAATTTTGGAAAAAGGTTTTCAAGGCAGTTTTCTTTGTTTGGTCTGAGTCTGGAGAGGTCTTTGCCAAGTATGACAAAATAGGATTCTGACATCTAAGTTACTAGATCACAACATAGTTTAAGATGCTTTCTTTTTACTCAGATAAAAAATTATGTCTGGGATTTTTAAACCTCAGGCTTGGCAGGTGACACCACTTTGAATAAAAAACTAATTCGTATTTAAAATCTGTTATTTACACAATGTTGCCATTGACATTGAAACCCTGTAGCAGAAAGAACAAGGTCAAAATGGCTGCCAAATATTACATCAAACACGTCATGCACTTTTTGACTTTTAAAAAAGCTCCTCTATGTAAGTCACAAGAACATTTCTTCTGCTCTTCAATTGCACAACACAATTGTTAAGCACTGGAATTAACATGGTAACTTAAGATGTAACCAAAAAAATGATATATTTCTACATACAAGATTGTTTACATCACTCAGAGGTCTTGCTTTCTTTTTTCTGCATCAATATATTTGCCTTGGATATCCATCTGGAAACAAAAAAGTACAGTTTACCTTAAGATGCAAAATACAAGCATATACATCATTTTGCTGTGTTCTTCTCCAAATAATTGTTTCCATGTTTTTGGCTTCCTTTGGAAGTTGTGTCAAAATGTTTTGATTATTAGCTGACGAAAATGAGGAGACTCTCTTTCCGTTACGCTGCCATGAACATCTCACCTAATTCAAATTATTTCCTTTCATATCATGACTCACAAGATCTGTTCAGCCACTTCATTCAAGAAATATATGTTGTTTCCTTCCTTTATTCTCTAGGTTCTCAGGGTTATAAAGAGCCTCAGAACTTCCAGACACAGTGCTCAGATGTGCATCCAGAATCTTGCAGTCAGAGAAGCATGAAATTGTCTCAAGAGTCGGAAACGTAAAGCAGCAGATACCCCTCATGCTTCAAATCTTTTCAAATCTGTAGCTAAATGCCTGTTCTATTCAGGGAACAACTGTGGTAGATCACCTCCTTTCCCAGAAGCTGAGATGTCCCTCAGTTCAGGTTTTGCTTTGGCTTTGGTCTAGGCAACTGGATCAAAGCTGTCACAATGGTTTTACAGTTCAATTTAAAGGATTTCTGACAAGAACATTGAGCACAACAAGCTTGCACAGCATTGGCTTGCACTATTGATTTGTACACTTGCAATTCCTTTTGACCTCAAGTACTTCACATTTATTGGATTGATCTGCTGGTAAGCAGAGAATGGACACCAGTTACATAAGCCTTGAATTCAAGTGCTGGAGCTTCATGGTGATTACTTGAAATTTATTGAGAGGGGACAAGATACAGAAACTTTATGGGCTTGTTTTCCATTTGGCACATCCATGTCCTAGGAAATGATTCTGAAAAGATTTTATCTATTTAGGTAGATTAGGCAGAAGACTTTAAGACTAGAATGTTTGCCTAAGGCAAGTTGTGCAACTATATACTCGTAAACTTCTAATGTTTGCAGGAAACCAGCTGAATGATTCAGAACATGAATGAAAATCCAAATGGCAAAGATTCAGAAGTATTTTAATCGCTGCCTGTACCAGACTGTTGATTATCCAAATTCACAAAGCTTTTCAATGCTTGACACCAGCCTGTAAGTCCACAAAGCATTTCATCCAGTTTTTCTCATGCTTAAATGTGAGCTGCATATACAGTGGTTTAGGTATAAAAATATCTGTAGTTGACAACGGACGTTTGTTGTGCCAGTAGAAAGCAATGGGGCTTGTACTGCAATTTCACTAGAGCACAGACAGAACCTGGCTCACAGGTATAACCTGATACTCAGTTTGGGAGAGCAAACCTGAGAAGGACTGAGTTGAGGAGACTGATTAACAAGCCCTTAAGAGTTGGAGGGAATCCCTGATTTAGACTGGTTTGACTGATAGTTGTCCAAGGGGAACTTCTGCAGTGATTTCCTCCAATGCACAGATTTCTATGGATTCTTCTACAACGGAGAAACAAATCCACATGTCAGGTTGGACAGATGAATTCAGAATCTCCATCTCTAACTATTTTGGTCTCCTTTTGTGGTTTTGTAATCCACAAAACACCATAATACTTCATATAAGTCATTTCAGGAGACACATGGTTTACAGAGAGATCTACAGCCAACTCAAGGAGAAATTTTTTTCATTTCATTATTCATTTTTCCTTCTTACATGTCTGGTAGAGCAGTTCAGATTCTGTCTTCCACTGACGTCAATTGGCGTTACATACGTAATACTCAAGAACAGGATTTATGATCCAGCCCATTACCTTTGATTTTAAAAGGTTACATACACTACAGTCAGACCATGGTATGAACCAAGGAACATATGTTTAACCTGCTACTTCTAAGGTATTACATTCCATTTTCTTTAAGAATTCTTCCAAGTTTATTCCTGTATCTAAGCATGAAAAAGACTACCAAATTTCCAGCATTCTTCCAACTCATCATCCCAAATTTTCTGCACTTAGAAGCCAAATTTGCACCTAAAACTGAAATTCCAAACTATAAGCCATGAGCACAAAAGATATCTCTGCTTTTTCTGATCCATGCCAGTCCACAACCTAGTCCCTTGAGTATTTCAGAATGTACCAGAATAGCATTCATAGTCGACTACCTTTAAATAAAGTATAATATAGCCTCCCAATCTAATCATGGCAATGCCATTTTCTTTCATCTGGTGTTCAAAGCAGTAACAGACTCCAGGCTTTGTCCACTATTTTTGCCTTTAGCGGATCTTCTCTAATCTTCAGATTTGGCAACAGTAAACCCCAGCCAGTTCTTAGGTTTCTGACAAGAAAGAGAAGCAGACCAGTCCTATTTTTCAAAAAAAAAAAAAGCACAGAAGACAGAGCTATGGTGTGAACAATCTAACAGAAGATTTTCCCTCCTATACTGTTTTTCTCCTGTAAAGAGTCATTCACCCTGCTGCCCCACTGACTGACAAATGAGATCCATCCGCTCCTATAGATACAAATTTATGAACAAATTTACCAGCAGCAGAATAGTGCAACTGGAGCCTATTTAGATGCTGATGATTTTTTAGCAACTTCTTAAGTTTCTTACCTGGAAAATAGGGTATTTCTGTCAGCAGAATAACCCATTCACCAGACAATATGGCTAAGGGAGCGCCTTCAAATACTTTGGTTGGAACAAAAATGGTAAGTACAGTTTTTTTCTGATTGATCTAGCCACAAAAGAGAATGATTTAAGGAGTCTTGAAAGAGTAAAGGAAACATCTAAAAAGGAAGTCCAGAGGGGCTTTCTACTTTCATCTTCAATTTTGGTAACTTTTCCTCTCCCCAGTGCAACCCTTAGATCAGTCGAATCCCTTTGTATTTCCATAGGCTTCAGTGGTCTGACAGCAGGAATGAGTGTTGCCTTTTCATCTCCGTGTAAATGTTTATGTCTAAATAGATACACTGGCCCAAATTCTGGGCTGTGTTCCAGTAATTTCCCTCTGTAGAAATGAGATGGATGTCCCTGGTGGATAATTAATTCCTTCATTGGGGTGGAAGCCCAGATGACAGAAGCTTAGCGGAATGGTTGTGGTCTTCCCTCAGGTTCCTCTGGGGATGGTGAGGGGAGACTTTGATGAGGGCAAAACTTTTATGAGGGTATGATGAGTTCTGTTTGATTCCACTGACTGTCTAGTTCTCCCTAAGACCACTGTAATGGTCACTCTTCTAAAAAGTAAGTCCCCAAATGGTTTTGCAGATGTTTGAAAAGATGGGTAGCACAGAAAAAATATTTGACTGATATCCCCTAAGAAGTAGTATTGATTAAATGGCTTGGAAAATGGAGGGGTTTTATCTGTTTCCACATTTGATCCCTCTTTTTCAACACCTAAATTCTTTTCCATCTCAGTGGGTTATCAAGCCTTGGAACACGCCACCCAAGGAAGCAGGGGAGTCAACACCCCTGGAGATAGGTGAGACACAAATCTTTAATTCATTATTTTTTCCTCACATTTATTGCAGCAAGTTTTCTTCCAAAACTGAAACTGGCAAGACAGAAACATGAGAAGAAGGACAGAAAATCTATCTTATACACAACCAAGGAGTTAAGAATACCACCAGTGTCTGGAAATAGGCTGCTACAAACCATAACCTATGGAACAGGCTTATTCCACTTCCCACTCTCTCTTCCCTCCCAGCACATGGACTACTTGGAAGAGATCATGAATCACAACCACTTCTCATAGAGGGCAAAGTCCTGGGAATTCACAGCAAAAGGAAACACTGTCTAAGGTGTCATTGGCCATTTTTGGAAAACATTGCAGACTGAAAGTGACAAATTTGAAAAGTCCTTCAATATACAGCAGTTCAGTAAGACTGTAAAGCTGCCTTGTTGTGGAGTCCTTAAAAATCACCAACTCCCCCACTTCAGCACAGCAACCCAGAGTGCCAAACCACCAGGTGTGGGACTTGCTCTGAGCACCAGAGCATCCCACTGAATACAGAAATTTGAAGCACTAGACCATTATATGCTAAGAACTCAAAGAACTCCTTTCTAACCTGTTCATGTTTTAGCAGGAAACCTAGGAAGAATCTGTGACCTCAGAGGTTAACTTTCAGACTTGCAGCCACTATTCACGACAGCCTCTGCACTGTTTACATATTAAAAATATTTTTAAGACAAATAATGAGTTTCATATTTTCTCTTTATCATGTTTTATAGCTTTTTGTTTTGTGTCTAGAACTGACTCCAGTTCAGGGGAGGTAACTAAACCGTGCAATTTCACCTCCACAAAGAAAGCATTGACCTGGGTTGATTTGGAAGGAAAGGGGAGAGGGAGGTTATGCTCCATCCAGGGGTTCTAAGCCAAATAGATTTGAAATGGAGAAATGCCCAGATTTCTTGCAGCATGTATTCACTAAACCATACTAACTCATTCTGTACTGCAATTCCCTACAATTTATCAGATGCCTGGAAAATGGGAGTCTCAGATTATGAAGCCCTGAGACCCCACAATCACAGCTCTGGTCTGTAGAACAGGGGGTCAGCATTCCAGTGTCTGCACAGGTCGGATGAGCTGCCCTTGGTGCAGTTCCTGATTATCTAATTCTCGGATACTTTTGTTATGGTTGCATCAAAAACACAAACTAAGCTCATAGACATACTTGGAGTAGTTCCAAAGGTCTGTCACAGGTTGCTCTGCATAAAATAAACTTTGAACTGATTAAAGAAACAGCTCTGTCATGCATCTGTTTGACTGACAAAGGTGCAAAACTGCCATATAATCAGTTACAGGCAAATCAGTTTACTTTCTTACCATACCTGTATACAAAAATTTCACCAGGCCCGTCAGATATCTTTTCTATTTCTGATACGTTTCCTGCATTTCTGAATAGGATCTTTTGTGACTAAGCCAGTAGTGTATAGATTCTGTATGGCTTCTTGCAAAATTCTTGGAGAGCAAAACAGGATAAGAATCATATATTCACATAGCATTACCCCACAGTTATCCCACAATCGTATGGCGGGTGTTCATATAATAAGCAACCACCAGGCAAAACATGCATTCTTCACAGATTAATTCAAAATCGGTTCTTCACTTCAAAACTCAGTTAATGCTGGTCTGTGATAACTTGTGTACCTGGAGTTCAATATTCACAGTCTTTGATGCACTTCAGAATCTTCTGCTCTAAAAAATCTCACAGAGAAACTTTTCCTACTCTGTAAAAACCGTCATTTTCTTGATGGACACAATACTGCTATCTCTTTTACCAGGTCATTTTGAGGATTAATTACACTCTGCAAAGTGTTTGGATTGCATGAATTTATGACAAATAATAGCAATTTAACTACTAATCTAACATGTTGTTTTTAGCTATTAATCAAACAAAGTAATGCTACCCAAAAGTTCAGTAAGAGCACATTTATAAAGTCTGGTGCTATATCTAGAGCTATTTTTATCCAGTTAAGTATTTTAGGATAAAATCTAAAAGGATGAACACTAGTGTCTTTCTTCCAAATTTCCTGGCTTTGTTCCACAAATACTCTCCTCCTTGGCACTGTCTCTAGCTTTTAATTTATTTCATCAATACTAGAAGTAAATAATTAAATGATGTGCACATTGGCTATTCTCTGTTGGAGTGATGAATTAATCAATAAGGGGAAGGAAGACCATTTATCCTGACATTGTAAACAATGTTTGACAGCTGATCTCATAATATTAAGATAAACTGCTGTAGAAAAGATCAGGCATACAGAAGAAACTTTTACCAAGAAAGGAAACTGTGTGATATAATGGGAGAGAGGAAAGAAAAACCCCAAGAGTACATAGGAACATGGATGTTTTGTCATTGTCTCTTTGTAAAGCATTTCATAGTTTTAATTTAACATTTCATTTCCCTGTTAGAAACAAATACACAAAGTCCTAAAAAACATTAAGCCCCTATGTAAAATCACTATAATGATTTTCTTCTTAGAAGTAGAATCTGATATCAAAAAATTAGGTAGATTCAACTCAGTACTCTCTGGTTTTGTGCCTGAAATTCTCTCTCGCTCCTACTTTTTCACCAGACTTCAAATTGATCAGTAGCTAAAAAAAAAACAAAGCTCAAATTCCCTGTATTTTCTGAGGTATGAAAGCATTAGAGTGTTCAGGCTTTTTACTAAATGCCATACAAATATTCCTGTGAAACTTGTGTTTAAAATTTAGTGTTTTCCACACAGCCTTTGCTTCTGAAACTGAGGGTGTACATCGAAATCTTTCAGGATTTTTAAACCACTTTTTCAGACCTTGAAAAGCTTGGCAATAAAATAGAATTTCAGAAATCAGAAAGCCTTTAGCACACAAAATTACTACCATTACTTAGCAAATGTAAGTGACTCTGGAACTCTACTAAATTCTTTTTTTCTAAGTGTTTCAGAAGGGATAAATTGCACAATAACCACTTTCAGCTCTACAGCTGCAAGAGCACAATAGGGAAGGAGAGAAGGAATGAAGTTGAAGATACTTTCTGTATTTCTGCACACAGATACACACATGGAGTAGAATGTCAAAACAATGACTTAAACCACGAAGAAAACAAACTGTTAGGTGAAAAAAATCAGACCCAAACTATGATTTTGAAAAGCTGATCGTGTTTTTACGAGTTTTAGTGTCCCTATTTTTTTTCCCGTGGTTTGGATTCCCCAGACAGATTAGATCTCTCATCACATACTGTAGTCTGGGACCCTCAGAATGAATTTATGTTGAGCAACACAGATTTCTGATGATGTTAAAGTTGTACAATGGTTATACAATTTCCGTCCTGCTAGTAACAAAAACTATATGAAGCAATAGTTGGAGAGGATGCAAAATGTTCGGGGAACGGAGAAACAGTTACTTAAACACAACTGTTTATGATACAGATAGCCATGAAAATGGTAGATTATCATACCCAAATCTTTTGAGCACCCAAATTGCTCTTTCTGTAAGGTTTCTTCTTCAGGGCTCCCTATTTCCTTGCTCTCAAGCTTCTTTCCTTCTTCTTGTTTCACTGTTGCATAGAAAGATTACATATAATATTTCTATTCCATAAGGTACAGCACTGTCATTTCTGCTCTGCACTGACTTCCAGACAATACAATTCCAGTCATATCCCACTATGTCCCGAGGCTTGCAACAGGAAAATGAATTATCATAGCAAATTCAGGTAAGCAACAGAATGATTTAGAACTGTAAATGAATCTAATTTCAAACTTGAACAAACCTGAAGGAATGTATACCAGGAGCTTGACAAGACAAGACTGTCAGGAAGGTGCAGCAATGGGCAGCATTGTGGCCTCAATCAAATAGAAGATTTCAGCAAAGTCTGGGGAGATGAAGGAAATAATGATCAGGACATTTTTTAAGTATTTGTTGAAAGATCCAGCAGTTTGCAGAAGGATGGGAAGAGTGCCCACATCAAACTTGCTGGTTCGGTGAGTCCTTAAGCTCCACTGTGACAACACGAACAGAGAGGTCTGGGAATTAGAAGTTTCAGAACACCTAATGAGGTATCACAAAACAGTTTCAGGAACGGGCACCTTTCACAGGAGCTAAGGAATGAGTGTGAACTCCAAGATTTCCCTGAGGAGGAAGAACCACTAACCAGGCAATGATGGCAGTGAGACAGTTTGGTCAGTGCCTCATCCACACTAGCAGGACTTGCTGATGGTCTGCGTTAAGCCAGCTTCATTTTCCACTAGCACCTCTCCTTTTCAACAGCAGGCTTAAAAATTAGGAAAACTTAATATTTTGTGAAGTCATTTAATAAAAATCCTAATTTATTAAACAGTGGTCCTTTTTAAGTGTCAAAGCTTGCTTTAAAGGAAAATAAGAACCAGGATGGGTGAGAACCATGGGAGCCTTCCACTTGCTTAAGGAAATAAAATTGAAAAAATGTAGTTCTAACAATTAAAAAGAGGTTTTATTTTTATTAAAATTGATTAATGCTCAAAGAATAACTCAGAGGCTTGAAGAGAAACTGTTCATGAACTTGACTACTGGAAAAAAATATTTTTTATATCTGACCCTCAGAACTGTTAAGCAGCTGGGAAATCAGCTACTTTTATATATTTTATTTGAAATACCATGGAATTTTCTTTAAAAGAACATATATTTAACTTCTACAACTAAAAAAAATTGCTTTGCTGTTGATGGGGAAAAGATAAATGCAAATATACAGAAGTTATTTTAATCTTCTTTCATACGCAAAGTTCACAGGCCACGTAATATAATAAGTTGATGTCCAGCATTAAAGCCAAGGTGATGGCCTCTGCAGCTCTCCTATGGAGACCATCAGCTACAACAAAGGGATGTACAGTATAAATGCATCCAACTAGATGGTTTTAAAGCCCTGGCAGCTGAATTATATAACTAAGGAAGAGAACATTGTTGGTTAAATTAAGATTCAACTTAGAAAATAATCAAGGGGTTCTAACACCAATTTTAAGTTTTTAGACCCCGGTTCTATTTTGCTCTCATAAGATGAGAACTCTTTTAAAAGCAATTCCTTTGCTAATGCCAGAACCAGACAAGCACTGGCTTCAGAAAACCTCCACTGTTTTTGTACTACAGGCTTCCATTTAGTAAGACATACATGTTCTTTAATTAAATTTCCTATGAAAAACAGTGGTTTAAATTGAGGGAAACTGTGCCTCACAAAACTCAGCAATATTATTGAAACCAAGAGCTTATTTGAGAAGACAGGCGTTTTCATAAAACTCCTAAACACATTCATTTCTCTATTTCTGAAGGTAAATAAACCCTTCATTAATTCCTCCTCAGGCTTACCCGTTTGGATTTTTCTGTGTGAAGAAGGGCAAGCAATACTACATGGGGTTTCACGGGTGTTTTCTACAGCTGTGTGCTTGGTAGCACTGGGGCACCCTGGAGAGATGCAGGGCTGGCATGCTTGTCTCTGTTCCAGTGGCAGTGCAGCCACGTCCAGCAGCATTCCCCGTGTCCCTAAATCCCTGTGCCTCCCCCAGCCACTCAGAGAGAGGCCTGGGGCTCAGTGTACCTCCTGCCTATCCTGGGAAGCCAGATAGGAGGAGAGGAGAAGGTGACACAATTCCCTATCTCATCCTAATCTGCAGCGAGGGTTTGACCTGAGTACATGCAGCTGGGAACCGTGGAATTCTCACAGACCCTGTAGTTGAGACAAAGCTGATGAAACCTCAGGAAAAGCCAAACAGAAGAGCAGCAGAGGAAAACACTCCCTGCTCCGCAGACAGAACCACCACATTCTACACCACAAATAGGCTGTGCACTTTGGGAGTGTCCTGACATGAGACCTAGGACAAGCACAGGCACCAAATGTCTAAGCATTGGCTTTGGAATTCCAGCTGTCCACAGCTGTTCAGAGCATATGTGCCAAGTGACGTCTCTGTCAGGAGACAATAACTACATCTACCTCCAGCTGAAAGCAAATCCTCACATTTCCTTGATATAGCTCCCCAAGTAGCTCCCACATCCATGCCACAGCCCAACTTTTACCTTCTTCTCAGTCACAGGAGCACAACCTTGCTCATTCACATACTAACAGCAATTCTATTTACTTTACTCATTTTAAATAATTAAATGCCTTTTTTTATTAGCATGTTCAAATGCATTAGATGCCATGTCTTGATTCAGTAGTGTTGTTGGATAAACAATATCAGTGATAAACAATCAGTTTCCAAGTTTCCTGCAGCAAAATCGGTACCTTAAATTGGTACAGTACCACTATAATGTCTTAACATACTTTGCTCACTTTATTGCCTCTCAGATGTGTACCCAATCTATCACACAGAAACACAGCAAGTTTGTAGGTCTACAAAGCAGCCAAATACTTGAGAAATTAGACCGCTTTGGAGCATCATTTCCCCATATTCTGTGGTAGCAAAGGAGCATTTAAGTACAAAGTGAGAAGGTATTGTGCTTCCCTCTTCCACACAGAGTGAAAGCCACATGTTTCTTTCACACACCAAGCCCTCCAAGTCTCTGACTATTTGTGAGTCCTTGAGATACCTTATTCTACTAACACGAGTGAGGCCATCATACTCCCACAGGCATTTTAAACCATCATAAAATTGACCTGATATGAAGGCCACCTTGTCCCCTTCCACACCACTCCGTCCCTCACACCAGCACTGGTCTTTGGGCTGCAACACAACACTTGGATGAATCACATATTTACCTGTGCTCCAGGTTGAACATGCACAGTTTTTGCTGGGTTAGGCTTAACCCAGACTACAATTACACCAGATCAAACTTTACATAGAACTGCTGTGGTAAAGTGCAAGTCATCTGTTGGCATAAAATCCAGCTGTCCTTTGGTCTCTCAGACATCACCTCCTAAAATGTGGCACAGATATCTTGGCAAGAGAGTGAATAGGTCTTGCAGCCCTAACTACCTTCTCAGGTTACCACATCTAGTAGAATTCCAAGTTAACTAGGCTAATATTCTTCTAAATACAGGCATTTTTTCCCCATTTTGGGGGATGTTAGTTTTTAATGTAGACCTCTGCTGTGTGAGGCAAATATTTGCAGAGGGCTCTAAAGACAAGCACTAAATTCTGAGGTCTGTCAGAGCTTTTTATGAAAAATGAGGGGAAGATCTGTTTGTTTTCCAAATTGCTTTCTTTAATTTACATTGACTTCTTTAAGTTATGGTATCAACTTCAGAATCCACATTTGGAAGTGCAGGGTGGGGAAATCAGGCTTACTACAGCAGGAAAATGCTTATTGTTTCATTAGTCTCAATCCAGGAAACCAACATACAGCAGCAAGGCCAAAACTGCCAACTCATGTTCCAGAATAGTGAATGGCAAATCATCGGATATGGGAATGGTGAGGGTGGAAAGAGAAAAGAATGGAATTGTTTACTCCCTTATGGCTTTAATTGAATAACACACAGGAAAAAAAAATCTAGTTATAGAAAGAAAAGAAAAAAAATCTTGGCTTATGTCTGCAGCAGCCCTAGGTTTTGGACAGAAGCAATGTTATAATGTATAATTATATAACTTGCTTGAACAGTTGCTTTCCATATGGGAAGTAACAGATTTGCCCAGATGCATTTTGGCAAAGCCTGAATCTACCATTATTCAGGGTATAACAATTTTGCTGAAATTTGGAAGTTTTACAAAGGTATCTACACATTTCACTGATGGTCTTTGACAATACTTCTCTTCCTAAGAATAAAACATGGCTTCAACCCCTTTTCCAGAGGTCCTCAGCCATATCTATCTCCCAGGGTTGTCAGCATAATTGTGTTCTGACTACAGATGACTAAGACAGCACTCCTTTCCTCCAGTGATGAAAGAAAGGATAGAGCTTCAGGATGCATGGAAAAGATACCTTTGAAAGTCTCATTTAAACATTTTGATTTTGGATAAGCCTCTAAATACACAGATTTAGTTCAGCTGCTTTGTAATCTTCATCTCAGGTTATTTTCAGTGTCTTCTATATCAGTCAGGAACTGAAGTAGGGAAAAGCAACACAGTCTTCAGTAGCCTCAAAGCGGGAGCCAGTATTTGCTGCTTATTTCAGTAGCTTAGCTATAACCCTGAGGTTCATTACACCTCTTAAAATTCTGCAGAATACTAGACTTGCAATATCTATGAACCTGAACTAACCATAGCCAGGACCATTTTTTGTCAAGAGTCCCTATCCAATAGTCAGAACACTAATTGATCTCACCAGGTTCCCAGCTGCCATTCTAATGTCAAGAACTGGGACATTTTCAAAATAACACAAAGGAAAGTAATAGGCGCAGATGTTTGGCACGTATACACAGGATATAAGTTGTTGAGTGTGAAACTCAACAGAGAAGCCACAAAAACTGTCACAGTTTCAGAAGACTGATGCCAAAGTGACCTAGTTACCAGAATATCTGAGTTCTCAAGTGTGAGTCAAACACATATCAATTGGAACTTCGCTCACAGCCAGCCTTTCTAATGTTGTACAGGACATTACTCCTCAAAAAAAAAAAAAAAAAATTTTACAGGCTCATTTCACCTAGTATCAGAGAAAAAAAAAGCAAAGGTGTCCAACTTCAAAAAAGACAATGCAGTGTGAATTAAGAGAGCACCAAGAACTGGCTCCACAAATGCCACTGTAGTCTCCTGGGGAGCGCAGCAGCCGCTTAGCCCATAACATTTTCAGGACCCCAAAGGGAAATTACCTCAGATTTCCTGAGTTCTCGTTTGTCTCTGACACATGTTTTTGCTACATGTTATATCTTTAAGTATTTTATATTCCATGAAATCACTCCAAAAAGCAATTTACCACAATATATTACTTTCTGCTATCTTTATGTATCATCAAAATTTTGAGAACTAAAACTACTGTGGTTTGGAGAATCCATGGAAGGCATCTGGCACAATTAGCAGAGCTAAAGAGGAGAGTGCATTTGTTGCAGATGGTCTTCTGTATTTTGCACGAAACAGTTGTTGAAAAATAGACAGGAGCAGGCCTGGGACACAGAAAGAACTGAGGCATGTGGGAGAGAAGTTTGAATCCTCACAGGCAGACAAAGGAACTGCAGCAGTCTCCGTACACCCCGGCCAGGTGCCACAAATACGAAATGGACCAAGTTTCACGCCCAAAGGCAGCAGTCCTGAGTGAAGGTCTCCAGCAGGTGGAGAAACCCCTGTGAAGCCCAGATTGAACTATATGACAGTTCAAATGTAGCATTCACCCTGTCTTTATCTTTTCCCTGTGCCAGGTGAGGGCAGCTCTGTGCTTAGCACAGTAGCTGCTTTCGATCCTGGTGTCTTGCTCAGTGCTTTGGACACCAGTTTGGATACCAGCTACTAGGTTGGCTCTGATCCTTAATTTGCAGCTGAGTTTTGAATCCAAGTCTTGACCATGACTCCTGGCTGCCAGTGAATACTAGGGGGGAGAGGAAATTTGAGATGGAGGCATGATTTTTCCCAAATGGTAAATGCAGTGAATCATCCTGTGAAGTAACAACCTTCCCCACAGTGTGCACGGCTCAGCCGTGACAATAAAGAGAAGCAGCTCAGGACACAGACTTTTCTGTGAGGCAGAAACAGAAAGTGAGGAAATACACCACAATTCATGCCTTAAGGAGCACCATTAAAGCAACTAAACAGCTGAGCACATTGTCTTATTGAGACACAAAATACTTCCTCTACAGGAGTCCTGCTGTACAATCATTTTCTGAAGTGCAGAATTTTGCTGACTTTACATTCCAGTAAGTGATCTGGAGTAGCTTACAAATGTTGCCATATTTATGCAGAGGGAATAACTTCAAACTGCCAGCCCTCCACAGGCCATGAAAACAAGCCTTCTCCTCAACCCCACAGTTCCTACTCAGTGTTTTGTGAACTTGAGGCACTGACAATATATTTTAACCAGTTCTTCAACAACTGCTATGCTAACTTTCTGCCACTGTCAAAAATTGTGATACTCTGTGTTTTCAAAACAATTTAAAGAAAACTTTCTGTAATTTGGCTGTGCCTATGATACATATAAAGACAGAGCAGCACATACTCCTAATCAAAAGCTTTAAAAGAAAATAAAGCAAGATGATAGAATATGCAAACCATCTTTCTGGCCAAGGATGGGTTAATGCAGCGCTCTGGGCTCTGCCCCCTGTACTAGTAATAGGAATCAGGCTTGGAGGGAAGGATTTCTTGGTGACTGGCCAGCAAGAGAGCCTATAATCTGCAAAAGATGGGATCTGGGGCTGAGTCAGAAACTGCCTGAGAGTCTTCTGCCTGTCAGAGCCTTGCTAAGAGCAGCTAAGGCTGCGTGCAACAACTGAGGTGTTCTTAGCGAGATCGTCTTTGTTTGTCATGTGGGCGATGCTTTGCTGAAAGCCAGGAACAGCCAAACACACCGTGTAATGTGCTACAGCTCTGAGACTTTTGGGGTTGAGATTGCGGTGACCTTACTGCGATTGCTTTACAGGTAACAGTGGTCAAAGGCACATGAAATGGGGACTTTTTCTGTTGTTTAGTTAGCTCAAAACAATCAGCTGCCTTCACTGAAATGGCCAAGTGGCACTGGAATTGTCAAATGGTGAAAAAGAGTCAGAAGATTCATTATTGGGGAATCTGGTAAGGTGTAACTCACAAAAGGAAAGCACTGTCAGCAGAATCTCTTCAGAAGGGTCCATACCAAGTCTAAAAACAGGTGAAAGAACCTGGCTGAGTGAGAAAGTCTACAAAAGGTTCATTTTTACAGCAACCTTTGCACTAGGAGAAACTGTGATCAGTGTTCAGCAGTTCACTAGTTCAGTCAAAAATCACTCCTATTGAAACAGAAGCAGAAAACCCCCAGGATGAACATTTCATGTGTTCCTTTCAGACCTCTCAATTAACACACAACTTCTATTAAAGTCATAATGGCCAAATACATACAGAGATAAATACTAAACACCACTCACTGTCAACTCAGGCTGCTTTAAGTGAAGTAGCCATGTGTGCTTACTGATAGATGTCTTTCACCAAAATAACAACAACAACAACCCCAGACTGTCACTTCTGTGTATTTTACTTGATAGAATTATCAGACTTACAATGTCAAGAAAAGTATATATAGTGGAAAATTAATTTACTTTCAAATCCAAAAAGTAACTGTCAGGAAAGATCCATGGTGCATCTTCCTATTTTAACATTTTACAAATGCATTCCAAAAACCAGTGATATCATCTTTGTGAATAGTTAATACCAAGATTGTGATAATACTATTGATAAACTAGAAAATATATACCTGTTTGTAATTTCTTCCATCAGAAATAAATCAGTATTTTTCCTCTTAAGATTTTATTCACTTTTGCAGCGTTTAGCAGTAGAAGTTTAATATAGTGCACGCAAAGAGCCAGAGTGCCCTCTCGTGGTCCTGCTTCATCCCTGTTACTTCATTTTAGGAACAAAACCACTACCCCCCCCCCCCC
>VZRZ01001378.1:698136-719793 GCA_013398175.1 Climacteris rufus
TATTTTTAGCAGCTTTCATATACAACAAAAAAATAAAAAGTCTCCTTTAACTGCAAGAGATTTCAAAGCATGACAACACCCTTCCTGCAGGGGACTGCAGCATCTTCTAATTTTTTTTGTTTGTTTGTTTTGTTTTGTTATACAAATTGGAGCACTTATCTACTCTGTGGAAAAAAAAGGAAAGGAAAGGAAAGGAAAGGAAAGGAAAGGAAAGGAAAGGAAAGGAAAGGAAAGGAAAGGAAAGGAAAGGAAAGGAAAGGAAAGGAAAGGAAAGGAAAAGAAAAGAAAAGAAAAGAAAAGAAAAGAAAAGAAAAGAAAAGAAAAGAAAAGAAAAGAAAAGAAAAGAAAAGAAAAGAAAAGAAAAGAAAAGAAGAAAAGAAAAGAAACTCTTTTTGCCTGGAATAGTCATCTGGGTAGCCATGTGATGGTATAGTCATGACAGTGCTGGGTAGCTCATAGTGAAAATAAGAATTTGGTTGGTACTGCGATCACTGGGATAACATCTTTAAAAGCATTTTGGAAGTTCAAAAAACACTCAAAGTAAAAGGGAGTATGAGGATACAGACAGGGTACAACTTATCACGTCATTTGTGTCAAAAGCAGATGAATGGAACGTTTACAAAATAAATTGAACAACAGAAATATATTACCAAATCTCCTTCCCAAGTAATAAAGCAAAAGTCAAATCCTTTTGATGATGTTATATGTGACTTAAAGGATGGGGATATTTTAACAGTCCATTTTCTTCAATCAAATTCAATTTTTGAAAATGGCATCCATGAGAGTTTCTTCTAGTGTCCTGGGAGTTAAAAAAACCCACCCTGAAAAAAATCCAAATACAGCATAAGCATTTTTGCAGTCAGTGACACAGGAGCAAGAGGTTTTCCTGAATATGCTATTGTTGAGGTCTATGTTCTTGGTTAACAGATGCCAGAAAAAACAGAATTTAATAAATGAGCTGGGATGACAAAGTCAAATTTAAGTGAGGAAATGAACTGGCAAAACATTTTACTGACATATGAATCTGAACATAATGTAATTTAATTTTATTTTGTTAATTATCCCAACGTATTTAACATGCTATTTTATATGCGTCTTTTATACCTCATGTATTTCTGAAGAGAAGTTTTTAAAACCTATTTGGATTTAATTTATCTTGATTGTAAGCCCCATTTTAACCCCAGTTATACAATATTCATTAAGATTCAGGAGGAAAATTAATACAAAAATGAAATCTGTTGCATGATAGGAGAAAAAAAGGGGAAGGAATTTCTGAAGGTCAGATATACAAAAGCTTGAGAGGAGATTTAAGTCATGCTGCTGATCTTCTATTGGTTCTCAGCAGAACCCTCTATAAACATTCAATTACTAATACTTTAGCCTGCTGAGAGAATGCTGCACAGAGATTACAGTGGAAAAATTGTTATTTAAAACAGGAGACTTGAAAATAAAGTGAAATTCAGCTATTCCCACCAGGGTTGTTATGTTTGAAATTCCAGACACTATCTTCAGTGCTACACAGGCTGACCCACTTTAATTCTCCTGAAGTTCAACAGATGGGAAGAGCTACAGTACAAATTAATGTTAATTCAATTAATTATATTGTTAATCTGTGATAAACACATGAATGCTTTACCAATTTTCGCTAGGTTACCTAAAGCAAAATGACCTAACTGGATAAATTAGAGAGGAGCAGATTCTTAAGCACACAGCAACCCATTTTCCCTTGAAATAGAATTCCAATGGCATGACAATATTTATAAGATGGTTGTGTCTCATGCAGTGACACTAGGCAAGTGTGTATCCATGACACCAAAACTGAGTAAAACAGGGCCACTGCCTGGTTTGTCAGGCTATTGAGGGCCTTAAAGGAGCTCTCTCTTAGTTCCAAAGGACAAATTGAATTTAAAAGCATGTCCATGAATGTATCTAGCAGTTAGGCATTATTTTACTGAATAATCCTCAGAACTCTGCTGACAGAGAGACGTAATCATATACAGTAGATACTCCTGTCCCTTGATTTGTAGCTTCATTTTATCAGTTATGTTCATTGGCAATGTCCAATTTCCAAACCCACTTTCTCTGCCTTTTGAGCTGAATACAGAAAACAATCCCTCATCAAGACCCAGAAGGTCACAAGTGCTGGACAAATTCCTCTCACAGACCCTCGACCAGAGCAGAATTTTTATAGGTGCACTGTAATGTAATTTTGTCTAACTTTTAATTTTCTTATTTGCATTCTGTGGATTACATTACCAGGAAAGGGAGGCTGTAACATAGCAGCACTCTCCTGAGTGTTGCACAAGTTGCAAATAGTTACTGGAGTAGACTTATGGCTTGTACCACGTGCTCTGCTGCCTGATTAGAAACTGGTTTATTATTGGATTCATGTACTCTTTGAGATATTTGTTTCATGGCAAACATTTCACTGGCTTCTAGCTCACCAAAAAAAATATTGTGACTGTCTCTGTTGACAATTTTTGTGTAGCACAAAAGGACCAAGAACTTTTCAGAAGTATTCCTTCACTTTTTTCTTCTAAAAGGGGAACAGAGACTGTTTGACATTGGGAAAAAAATATGACTGGAGCAAAAGGTTATAAAAGAATTTGTAGTAATTGACAGCAACCATTTAAATCATGTTGAAAAGAGGTGGGAAGGCAAGGAAACTATACTGAAATAAAAGGAGAGCATGCTGCTTTCCAGTGTCAGCTTAAATTATTCTTCAAAAGCAATCCAGTGCTACAACAATCCCCTGATGGTTCACACAGCCTGGGATTTCTACATCCCTTTCTCTGAATAGAACAAATTGATAAGCAATAAGCAGCAGTGTACATTGACACTTACACTTCCACTTCAGTATATGTATTTCTCTACAGAAATGTAATTTATTTTCTATTTCCCTGTAGAAATACTTACAGGAGTATAATGCAAAATAAATGGCCATCCTTACCTCTCAAGCAATACCAGTTTTAGGTTTCCTGTTCTTTCTCTTTTTTGGGGAGAATTTTTTAACATTGATGAAAAACAACCAGAAAAATCACAGCTGATAGTAAGGTTGGAAGATACTTTGAACTTTTATATGTAAACCAAGGACAAAGATATTAAAATTTGTTTCTGCAACAATAAAACCAAAAATGCTTTAATCCTTCCCAGTATTATATTTAGAAGATGCACTGCCATCTACATTGAGAGGTTTATCTTGAAGAAGTCTCAGTACAGACTAAAACAAGTCTCAAGATTTTTCATATCCTAATCCTTAAAAATGTATGCAAACTACTCAAACATAAACATCTAAAGATAATTATATCATTTTCAGGTAAAAGAGTAAGTAGAGAAAGTAACCCAAATGTTGTTAGCATTAGCCTGTAAGAGCTAAATTCTTTCTTCTTAAAACAGATTTTAGAATCGTCTAAACAAAAAAGAGAGTGGATGCAAGGGCCAGGGAAGGCTACATAACTTCACCAACTCAGGAGAGGGGAAAAAAGCAATTACACAGCCTTTCACAACCCCTTAAAACACCCCTAGTTTCTTATCCACTCTAATTCTTTACTAGTTATCTCTCTCTCTGACTCCCAACACTTTTCTCTCTCCTTGTCAACTTCCCTGTTTTCTTCAGCACTCTTCTCATTTGCACCCTCCTTATCTGCTCCAGCTTTCATCAGTCCTATGCAACTGCTTTTCACCCAGTACCTTTTCACCACCTCTGCCAGAATCACATCTCCACAAAACTGAACTTTGCTTGCACTGCTGAGAAGCTCTAACCCAATTTTGCCTTCATTGTCGAGGGTCTTTGATCTAGTTTTCAGTCTCCCAAATTTGGAAATGTTTATCTGGTCTCTAGTTCTGCAAGGTCTAGAGCAGAATCACTCTGCTCTGTGCAAAAGCATTTCTGCCCAAATAGAAGGCTAAAGCCAGACATTAAGATAGAAGATTCACCCTAACAGAAAGCAGGTGATGTTATAGATACCAGCTGGCTCTGTAAGTCCTGCGTTCCTTTCTTCATCCTGGTGCATTCGCAATTTGTCTTTGACCTTTCTGAATTTCTTTCTCACATGGACACATATTCAGTCAAACAGTGTTTTACTTGGTTAAATAAAGTGGGATAATTGCTTTTAATTTAAACAAAAGTGCAGAAAGTTGACATGGCATCTCTTTTTACCAGGTTCCAGACTGTATGTGAAATTATGCACCTTCCTCTCTACTCCCACAATACTGAAGAGGAAATTTAAATTGCATTATTGTTTTCATGAATGTGTATGTAGATATTCAGATATTGATCAAAACTAGTGCTGCTCAACAGATGTTATGAAGAATGAAAGCCAAAACACTGCAACTTTTGCATTCCTAATGAGCAAACTGTTCCCTTTTTTATTGTCTTAGTTATGGTGCATTGCTGGAATCAGATAGGCTATGATGGATGGAACGATCCAGAGTTCTGTGCCATAGTCAAACACTGTGCAGGTGTACCTCATTAATGTCAGATATGGAAAGATGGTTCCTCAGAGACCAGAGATTTATAGAGCTGAATGCTTCACATACTCTGTGCTGAAACAAGCTAGATGCCACACGTGGAGGCCAAGGCAAAGCCAAAGTTCACAGCTAGACTCTACAACATTACTTGCAATCAGCTATTTCAAAATGGAAAGCAGAACTTCTGCTTCCAAAGTATCATGGGACACAAACTCACATTTACTTCCAAGTTCCATTGCAGCTTGAGTCAGATATTTATTTTTTTTTCACGGGTTTCTCAGAGGAAAGGGTAAAAGTATTATTAGAAGAAAAAAAAAATGCAGTGTTTTCTCAGATGAGAACATGCCATACCAGTTCTTTGGAAGAGGGGAATGAAAGCTTTAGCCTGCTGTCAGTGCTAACTGGTATAGCTTGCAATTCCACATCATGGGGCACAGTCACAGCCCTATGACTTCCTCAGACACAGGGGACACAGGTCCTGGTGCACAGGTACTTCCCTGTGATCCTTTCCATTACAATTGTAAAACATTTCCATTAAAATTGTATCAAAACAGATTGGGCTTTTAAACTCGGGCATTGTGACCATTCTTCCCACTATGGAGTAGAATTTGCTGATCTTATTCCTAAATTTTCCAATGTGCCCTCAGATAGGATAACTTGGGTAAAAAGTTAATAGATCCGATAGTGTTTCAATAAAATTACCTCAAAAGCCACACATTAGCTCAATATCTAAGTCACACGAGTTCAGTAGAGCTTTAATTTTAAAATTCTGTCACCTTTTCAAATTACAAAATCTCTAGCCTATTTCACTTTAAAAGAAGAGCCAAAATTGTTTTGGTTAGTGCAGGTAATTCAGATGGAATTTAAAATATTCCTGACTCATTTTTACTTTCAGTTTTTGTGCTTCCTATCAAACTTTCTCTTCTACTTTTGAACTGACAGGCTAAGTCCCACTGACCCAAAGGTTTCAGCAAGACACACATCACTAAGAACTTTCTTGGGCTATCAGTACACAAAAATATCAGCAGGCACCCACATATTCTCCAGGGAAGCAAGTGGGACACAGAAGCAAGGGAGTGTGAGAATGTTTTGTGTAGTCCTTAATATGGCACTGAGTGCCAAGGAACGTGTCCAAAGAGGGTGGTGTTCATCTGCAGGTACTGACAATCGAGTTAGTGCTTGTCTAGAACTGAGGTAATCCAGGATTCCTTAGCACTTCTGTGCAATACTCCCCCTTCCCTACCATAGGATATGACTTTTGACATCAGCTGTTGGTATGAGCTGAATTATTGCAGCTCATATTTTAATGCAAACATCTGTAAGTACTGCTGTAAATATCAGCAATTTCACTGCACACGCGTTCTAAAGTCTGACCTCTTCAAGGAGGGAAAAAGGGAGGTTAGATTCCAAATATAGAGGTGTTTAGCTTATAAATTCTTAATAGGAAAGGCTGCAGTTGTCAAAAATACACAGTTTTTCACTTGAATGCATAGGCATACATTATGGGTATTTCCAGGTGCACAGCAATGTGAATCATATCTCCAGCTTCAGGAGGAGACTGCAAGACTGAAATGTTATGGGTAATATGGAATGACTTTTCCACCTAAAAAGCAAAGTCCAGCAATTTTGCTGAATTGTCTCTACATTCATGACAGAAGTCAGGCTTGTGCAAAGTCAAACAATTTAGGAAACATGCCAGAGATTCATACAAATTTTAATTCTCAGGTTGAGAAAATAATTCCTATGACAGTGTTCCCAGTCTGCTGGCTGTGTGACTTCAGAGCTATGACAGGTTCAAAGGAATCTGGGACAGTGGATGTGACACTCTAGGTCCACTTAAATGGCAAATGTTCAGTAGGGCTTACAAATTGGTACATGGATCTTTGAAAAGTCCTGGAGTGGATGGATCTGTTTAGTCCACGGTTAATGTATGCTGTGTTACTTTGAAAAGCTGAGGCTGAGCAGATGGGAGAAAAACTCCTTTGTTCCCATTGTACAGGATGCTGTTCTCTGGGTGTCAGGGAGAGACAGGAGTGCCACCCCTTCAGAGCAGACAAGCTTGTTCAGCACAGAAGAGGTTGTGGAGAACAGTCTGGGGCAGCCCGAGGAAGGAAGCAACATGCACAGTAAGTGAGAAAACTGCTGCAAGAACAAACTGTGACCTCTCTGTTCCAAGCCTCAGAAGTGATGAAATCCTCCCCTACACTTTTTTCCAAGGACATGCAGGATACTCTGTGGAGGGCTCTGCAGCACATCAGGCCATGGCACTCTAGAGGAATAACAGCAAACCCGAAGACCCCTCATGAAAGTATACAACACGCAGAGAAGATTCACATAGAAAATTTTTTTCTGCCTAACATTGACAGACTTTTCAACTCAGTAGAAACTCATAGTTCTAGCTTGTGCTCCAATAAAATTACATTTTGTGGATCAATGCTCTTTTATATTTGAGGGGAGAGCTTCACAAAAGAAAAAATGGATCACAAAGCCACCTTTGGCTGGGTGCAGTGGAGTCCTGTCCCAAACTTTCCTCCTCTGCTTTGCTGTGGTTTTGTGAGCTGCTAATGCAGAAATAGAACCTTTGTAGAAGAGTGCTGGCTCTAAGGCAACCTGAGAAATTAAACTGGATCATTATTTTCTGTTCCCACCAAGATTTTAAGAGTATTGCCATCAGCAGAGTGTATTTAAGAGTATTGCCATCAGCAGATCTTCTTTGTCTTGTCAGAAAGCATGCAGCTTTGAAGTGAGAAGAAAAAGAATTAGCTGGGTATGCCATTAAAGAAAGAAAACAATAGAGGGGAAACTAATTCATCTGTCAACACCCTTCAGAACAAAGAGTAGCAACCAGCACCCTGCAAAATAATGCAGCTCATCCCTGCTGGTACCAACATTCAGTCATGGATGCAGCAAGCATGGGGTATTGATACATTCAGTAATGAGGATCCACAAATAAAACTGAAATTGATAAATACAGAGCGAGATTTTCAGAAGTGTTTATTTTCTCTCAAGGCCAGATAACTCCAGTAGGCATTATACAACTTGTGTTCAGGGCAAATTAAATGGACACTGAGATTTTCAGAAAGTGCCACACATAGGGCTTAACATGTAGCTCAATTATAGTCATGTAATCCAGACACTCACTCAAGACATCTGAGTGACATTAGATCAGACTCAGATCCTTACAGCTTTGCCCCCTTGCCAGGCACACCAGGTTCATTTGATAATAGACTCCATAGCAGACTGGGAGGCTGTTTGATCCACCCCATTGCCAACAGGCAGCATCAGATAGACATAAACCATCTCTCAAACATGCTTTTCTAACCTGTTCCTTAAGAACAGATTATGCTCTATGTTTATCTGCCTCAGATACAGAATACCAATAATTCAATATTTGATCTCATAAAAACACAATCTCTGATTATTCCTATCTCAATGCAGTGGGTTTTACGCACCATGAGTGAATTGTACTTTTAAATACTTCAAAAATTTGCTGCAATTGATCAACATGCTTTAAAATGCTAGTATTATCTCTTAATTCTAGTATAAAATTACTAAATACAAGATAATTTTATCCATGGGAACGTCAATAAAATATTCTATTGCATCACTCAAGCTATTAATGGAATTATGAAGAATAATCAACACAGGAGAGAGTCCTGAAGAACAACACTTGGTGTATTTTTCCATTTTGTTTGGAATCTTTGATGCATAGACTATTACTTTCCAGAAAAATCTGGATTCACATGGGAGTAATTTAATCTACACCAACTTATACTCATTTGTTTAGCTGAATGTTTTCTTAGACAACCTCAAAAGCTTTTTGAAGGTGCATGTGACATGTGCTGTTTCTAATCTACACAAGGAATCCTGCCAGAGATGAAAATTAGATTGCTTTAATATATCTTGAACATTCCATGTTTGTTCTTTCTAGTCACTTAATTACCTGTTAGGAAACTGCAAATAGATTAGTTGATTAGTTCTTTGTCTGTTTTTCTGAGAGTTTTAACTTGGGATTGGTTGTGTATAATTTTTTTCAATAATTTCATTGTAAAGACATGCATGGGTACCTCCCATGAATCTCACCTTTTCTTTATGTGTTCTCAATTACTTTAATACTCCATTTTTATATTATAGCCCAAACTTTCATATTCCATTTATATTGTATTGATAAACCAATTTTATTTTCAGAAAGAATCCTTGAAGCACTTGGTACATCTATGTGAATAATGAAAGACATGAGCTGTCATTTCTTAGCATAAAAACTTCTGACAGTGCATATTAGAACTTTAATGAACCCTTTCAAAATGCTCACTTTTATCTTTCAGAAGATCTGTCCAGAGAAGATATTTATTTTTTTGATGAGGATATATAATGCTGCACGTTTTTAATCTATAGTGTTATCCACTGAAAGTGTCATTTATATAATGATATACATAATGATTCTGCTTAGTAATGTTTTACTTAAGTGTGCATTATAGAATGACTGACAAGAGAAAGAAGCTAAAAAGAGTTTTTAATCTCCCTTGCAAGCCAGAAGATTGTAGCTATTAGCCAAGTAACACGGCCTCTCAAGAAAATATGGAAACAATGTTCCAGGAGAACACCTTTCCATAAACCTGAATTTTACTGTTTCCAAAACAAATTCCAAATGAAAGCACTTTAACTCCAACTGGTGGGCTATAGCCACTTGCCAGGTTTCAACGCAGAAGAAAATCCAAGTGTTTTCCTTGCAGGTCCCAGGCATCCTCACCCTATGGAACACTTGCTACAGCAACAGTGAGCACCAGATTGCCTCCTGTTTCTCCATGCCTTTCTGAATTTCATACTAGACAAACAATTTGTCTAAAATTTAATAAAATGGCTTTTCTGTCCCTTGGCTTGTAGATCAAACTCTTGAACTGCAGTCATCTCGATTTCAATTAAACAAACAATAGCAACAACCATGACCACAAAAGTACTGCCAGTATTCCACACCAGATTATCTGTCACAGCCTTTTGTGGGAACACAACAAAAGACTGTGGCTATCCTCTCAGTGCAATAACTTCAATCAAGAAAGTAAATAAATTATATTTTAATTGCAAAAACCTGTGCATTTTATAACCTACTTTTGAATAAAGGGTGGGGATGTGGAAAATGAAGCTGAGAGCTACAAACAACCTTAGCCAGTGTCAAAATGGGAGAGAGGAAAGCCTGGCAAAACTGCCTTTGCTTTTGGGTTTCACAACTGGGCAAAAGCCATTCCACCAAAAAAGCACTGTCAAAGAGTTGAAATATAAACCATTAGAGCAGCAATTTCAAATTAAACTGAAGAGCAGACTTCAGCTCTTATATGACCTGAGTCCATCACAAGAAGGCATCATGAATATGTCACAGTCTTTTTTGCCTGGCAAAATCATAGGTGTGATAGAGTTGCAGCTGGCTACCAGACAAAGGAGGGGGCAGTGGAAAATGAAGGTAAAAGGCAAGAACGATGTGGATAATGCTGCCAAAGAGATTGAAGTGGTTGCAGATAGAAGTAAATCACTCTATCAGCTGAATAAAGTCACAGTAAGCCAGTTACACTATCTGGAAATGCTGTCAAAAATAAACAGAAAAAAACTTTAACACAGAGAAAAAAACCCAAACAGTGTTACTTTTCAAGGACTAACTCAGCAAGCATTACAGGACACTTCACCAATGACATCCCCAGAGCTAAACATTAAACATGTTGCATCACAAAGTGAGAATTAGAAGACCTACAAACAGTTGAAATTTGTGAAAGTGTAGGAGGTAGGGGAATGATATGGGACCAAGAAAAACCTTTAGTATAACAGCACTTGAACTTGAGATACTAAAAAAAAGTGTGTTACATGAGTGTGACAGTGATTGAGGTGAGCAAAACTATGGACATAGTCATTTTAAGCACCTTTTTCCCTTTTTTTTTTCTTATAGAGCTGAAGTAAAGCAAGAACAAGCTGCAAGAACAAGCTGCATCTCATGTGTTGGACAGATTTTTACCCTCAGTATAAACATCAAAGAGAGCATCAAATACCATTTTTACCACTCAGCACAAACTTCATAGATTTCCCCAGCACATGGAGAGCTTCTATCACCAAGCCAGTGCAGAACATCTTGAATTGTTATTATGTTCCAACAAAAATTATTGCCATCATTACAGTGGAGCTTGTCTAGATCAACAGAGGCTTGAAAGCATGGTTAGTCATATAGATTGATGTAAAATAATGATGTTATCATGTTTGGTATTGCCACTAAATTTAGTTTTAGAAATACAGATATATGATATAGGTATTCTATTCCACAGCAACAATATATTTTGAAGAGCTAGACTTTGTTCATGACATAGCTTTAAGCGTTAGCTCAACAAAAGGGAAAAGACAAATGTATATATTACCCTTCAAAAATACATTTTTCTGTTGTGAGAAAAAAATCTAATTAAAACCAAAATAAACTCAATCACTCCATTAAAAAGACAAAGTAACTACAATAGGAATCAGTCAATTTTCATGTACTGATAGTAATGAACAATCTACAGGATTTTCAGAAGGAAATAATTAATAAATGGACAAGGTGGCAGGTGCATTTACCAACTTAACCAAGATTTTATCACTAAAAATCTCTAACTTCAAGACCAATGTGTGAACTCATAACACATTATTTCCATTATATCATGGATCTGAGAGTTAGACATTGACCAGAGGTACAGATATATGCACCTTATCTTTAAATTTATCAATAAAGAAAATGGAAATATTCAGGACATGTTAAAAGAGTGTCAATCAAATTAATCAAAAACACTTTTTCATAAATGTCCCGGGAAGACATAGTGTGTGGGAACCAGGACTCCCATTCCATTTTTGTAGAATCATAGAATGGTTTTCCTTGGAAGGAACCTTAAAAATCACCTAATTCCAATCCTCTGCCATGGGCTGGGATACCTTCCACTAGACCAGGTTGCTCAGAGCTCCATCCAGCCTGGCCTTGAACATCCCCAGGAATGGGGATCCACAATTACTCTGGACAACCTGCTCCAGTACCTTATCACCTTCACAGCAAAGGATTTCCTCTCAAAATCCAATCTAAACCTATTCTCTTTCAGTTTAAAACTATTCCCCCTTGTCCTATCACTCCAGGCTCTTGTAAAAACTCCCTCTCCATCTTTCTTGCAGGCTCCCTTCAGATACTGAAGGCTGCAATTAGATCACTCCAAGGCCTTCTCTTTTCCAGGCTGAACAATCCCAGTCATCTCAGCCTTTCCTCACAGGAGAGGTGCTCCAGCCCTCTGATAATTTTGACCCTCCTCTGGACTTGATCCAACAGTTTATCTTGTGCTGGGACCCCATAGAGCTGGATGCAGTGCTCCAGGTTGGGTCTCAGCAGAGCAGAGCAGAGGGGCAGAATCCCCTCCCTCCCCTGCTGCCCACGAGGCTTTGGATGCAGCCCAGAACATGGTCAGAACATGGCCCAGAGCCACTCTAAGACGCAGTGGTGAAGCCCTACTAAACCCAAACAAAACTCAGATACTATAGAAAGAATTCAGACTTCAAATAATTTATAAAAGGTATAAACCACTCATATTTTAAAAATATTTGCTTGGATTACAACCTATTTATAGTTCTTGCAACAAAATCACTTGCTGAGAATTCAATGTAATGAGAAAGAAGTACAACATACTCGATCATTAGTTATAAAAGAGCAGGAGTCCATCTGGAAACCATGTAACAGATATTAAAAGACTATTTATAAATGGAACTTTAATTTAAAGTGTTTCTGAGATTTGATCCTTAAAAAGTTTTCAGTTTATTTCAATTGGGCCAAGTCAGCTTTATAGCATGTATGAAAATATATAGAACTGCTTCAGGTTATTGATCAGACATGCTGCCAAAGCCATACATACTGTATTTGGGATTAAACTTTCCATCATAGTAGGAAGCTCTGCTAACAGAAAAATCTTCACCTCCAGTGCTTTTTAAAAGATGCTTACTAACCAGCAGTGCCAGCAAGAGTCACTGGAAGAATCCATGTGCCTGAAGTGTGGCAGCCACTGTCATGTTGGATACCCTAGGGCATCCAGGAGTTTTGCCTGCCTAGGTCTGACAAGTGGAAGAGCTGGGCTGGAAGAGCTGTCCTTCCTTATCAGCAGCTGGAAAACAGCTGGGATATGCCAAATCACCTAAAATAACATTAGGTACCTACACCTGAGGTATCTGACTCATACTCTTTTTTATATTCTTGTCTGTTTTATTAAAGTACCAAAAAATGAATCACAAACTAATTAAAATATGTACAGTATGAGGTACAAGTTACAGGCATAATTTAATAAGTTATGAGTTTAGCCCATGCACACATATCAAACAAACAGATGGAAGGAGACAATTTCATTTTCATGTTGCTGCTGTTAATCAGTGTATCTGAATAATATTAGTTTATCTGCATTCATGGCACATATCACTGTTTAGATAAAAATATTTCACTTGGAGGAATAAGTTTTTGAATAATTATATCCAGATGTTGGACAGAAGCTTCCAAAATAAAAGAGTTTACAAGTGCCAGATCTTATGCCCCTTATTTATTATCACAGCTGGGAAGCAGGATGTTGTCACCCAAATATCCAGTGTAGGACCACCTTGTTTGACACAGAGAGATGTGGAAGTAACTAGCCTTGTTATTGAAGAGGAACACTAAAATGGGATTTAAAGTACGGTTCATGTTGTAGCCAAGATATTACTAGACAAAGAATGAGTATGGGCAGAAAATGGCAACAAAAGCAAAACATCACATCAAACAATGTGCAAACAATCACATCCTTTCCTCTGACTCCTCTGTTAATAATTACAGACAACCCATTCATTTTTCAAGAACCTGTTACCCATCCTAAAAAGTCCAAGCTGTATTTCAGTCAACAAGCAACACAGAAGACTTCACAAAACTACCACACAATGCCTGACAGTTTTGAAACACACTAGACAAGATGCCAGGAGAAAAGTGCTAATCTCTTGCCATTTCCAGTACTCTTAGCCAAGTCCTGTAATGACTCTCACTGACAGTTTTGTATCAGTGGGGTAATCTATTTTTAGCCCACGGAATTTGCTATGTCAGTCTACTCTGCCAAACAGAACAGGATCTCGATGAATCTAAGCAATGACATCTAAGCAATGACAGGAGTTACAGAACATGACTTTTTCCCATCCAAGCCTTTGCTCTCCTGCCAAACCCAGTAATTTTTTATAGAGCTGCCTTTTCAATTTTGTGCCATTTTGCCCAACGACTTCACAAGGCTTATTCTTGCACGGTAAAATCCTCAACAAAACATCTAATTAAAGGAACAAATAATTGTGACTAATTATTAAGAAAATCATAATGAAAATCCAATCAGAATCAGGTGCAGTGCTTATTATTCTTTAAACATATGGGCACACACAAACAGGGCTTGAGCTGCTGTTCTATTTTCAGAAATTACTCTCTTACCATATTATATAAGGGTACAAAAACTCTTCTACGTGAGGAATATGTGCAAAGGCAAGTTAGTCCCCCGAGGCAGTATATACTATCACGTCACAATGCAGTTTTAATGGCAGAAATTCTTTTTATCAGTTCCACTGACACAGCTTTGAAGATATTAGATAGCAAAAGCATAACCTGATACACTACCCCAAATAAACAAATGGAAGAAATTTAATTCTTCTGTACCTTTTTATTCCCATGCCTCTGTCATTCTTCTAAGGATAGACATTCCCTAAATTTTTGAAGTCACAAAGACGAAGGCAGACTCCATTACTGAAGTGAATTCATTCCTGTCCTGACAGGTGACTGGTGATGTTTTCCCACAGCATTCAGGAATGAAATATCTGGGAGTATCCGCAGCATGATGTGTATTTTACTTGATATACCCAAGCCACTGCTGACATCATCAAAGGAACCTTAACAGAAACATTAATTTCCACCTTCCAAATGAAAACTCTGCATCAAAATCACCACTAGATAAGAAATAGTGCATGTGCCCCATTACTTCCATAGTTTGACTGTAGGGATCACCAAAAAAAAACAAAACAAAACCACATTTCCTCAAAGGCTGAAATTCAAGGGAAACAGCCTTTGTGAATGGAAAATGTACATAGTCTCAATATAAAGGCCAACTAAAACTATGATATTATTTTTTCACCTGTCAAAATCTTTGGAATTTATATTTTAGTTTAGCACTTCTTCTTTCTTATTATTTTTTCACCTGTCAAAATCTTTGGAATTTATATTTTAGTTTAGCACTTCTTCTTTCTTGGTATGTATGTAATAGGGGCATATTTAATTCTAACTCAACTTGCAATAGAACTAGATACAGGGTCAATCATAACTTTTACAGGGGACCACTCCAAAAACATTAAGATGCTGCACAACAGCAGACACACAAAAGAGACACATATGAGCCATACACATGTGCATTAAATCCTCAGAAATATTTGTGCTCCAAGATTTGTTTCTTACTGTCTTAATGAGAAAACACCATCACCCCCTCTCGGTTACAAACAACCTCAGGAAAATCACTGGTGTTAAAAAGGAAAGCATTTGACCCACCCTATTGACAGAAACAATCAGCATGCTTGTTATAAGAGCAAATGGACTAGGTTAGGGTGAGGGAAATGGGAAAGAGGAAAGATTTGGAGTCCTGCAATCAGTAGAGTGGGAGGCCGTGAGTGAGGTGAGCCAGCTGTGCTCTTACACTGGAAGAGCTGGATATAGGTTTAAAAACAACAGGTGTCCTTTGTCACCTTCAGAATCACTCCAGACACACAGCTGAGGGTGAGTTTTAAGATGAATTATTAAAATATGATACAAATATGTATGCTAAGAAGGCAAATTCTAATGGAAACTTAAGTGTGTTTTTATAAATAATTTTCTCTGTAACTCCATAATTCTTTTCCTTCAAAAAAGGAAAGTGAAGGTTGCTGTTCTTATATTTAATGCATTTCAAACAAAAACAGTATTGTTACTGACTTTTCTGTGTGTGCACGGATGATGCAAATTGGCCTGTATATAAAGAGACTCACTTCTGCTTTACTGTCATTTTTGAAAGGAATTTCTTCAACAATGCCATTCAAATAAAGAAGCCTGGGCTTTTTTCCTCTCTGTTTGAAATTCAAATAGCAATAAAACCTAGTAAAGAGAATGCTTTGGAGTCTCTCAATTTGTCTCAGTCTGAAACAGGAATGCTGATTTTAAAATAGTTGCTTTACAGCTGCTTGTTCAGAACTCCTTATACAATTGAATATGCCAGCCTGTCTCTTACTAATCTGCCTAAGGCAGATTGCTATATTTTCAGGACAAACAAATAACAAAATATACATAGAATTCAGCTGAATGTTAAAACCAAGGCAGCAGAGTCTGTTCACAGCTCTTGGCAATGTTTTCATAACAACTGAGACATTTTATTTAATTTAATTAATTTAAAGCTCTGTTTACCACAGAATTTCTATGGATGTTTTCTATCCCAAAGGTCTATTTAAACCATCATTAAGTGATGCAATGAGGCTGGTTTAAGTCCTACTTTAGCACTCTTTTCTCCAGATAATATCAATCTGATGTTTCTGGACTATGAAGGGAGGTATAGTATCACTTGCAAGAAGAATTATGACAGAGCAAATGTGACTCTAATGATTATACCCTGTGTATGCAAAATTATCTAGTCAACAAGTGTGCAATTTTGAAAAGGCAAACATGTAATGGTAGGTCATTTTTTTTCTGCCCTGCATTTGTGCTCTTGCATGCTCACCATTCTGAAGTTAAAAATAGGTAAAATCCTGAATTAATACATATAGTAATACATATATAACACATATAACAATTTTTCTGCTGAGATTTGATGGGCTTTTTGGTGAAGCAACAATTGTAGAGAAATTTGGAGGTCACATTGAAATTATGTATGATTCTCTCATCATTAATCAACATTAACAACTTGCTCCGTCTTCCTGTGAAATAGACTATTTATCAAAACAAGTTTTACTTGCTGAATTTGTCTATTGCCTATTTTTGCCTCAGTGTCTCACCTGGAAGCATTTTACGGGTAGGCAAACAAAATGAAGAAGGCTGTGGTGGCCCCTAAAAGACAAAGAACACAATTTTTATTTTTAAGATCTCCCTTGTCTCCTATTGAAACAGTTAACTCACAAATAAGTTTTAAAGAATCATTGGAATAGAACTGGTTTGCCTATAAACTAAGAATCCTTGTCACCAAGTCAGAGAACTGTTCTCTCTCAGTCACTCTGAGTCAGTGCACATTTCAGTATCTTCTAAAAAATTGCACAGCTTCTTCCGCAGTACCTTTACTGAGGCACAAGACTGCCCTGCTCCAGTATAGTCATGATCCTGGGAAACAGATTATTCAAGGTCAAATATAGAAATTTCTCCCATTTTTATTTGTATACTCCATTTGCTTTATTTGCAAGCTCCCCAGCCACAGGATTACTGCTAAATACAACAGAATTCCCTAATCTGCAGTACTTTGGGGTCTCTGAGTTGAAGGTTATGTGATTGTGTCTTGAACATGTAGTGACAAGTTGAGAGATGCTCCACAGAAGATCTTCCCATCCCTTTCACTTCAACCCCTGCTTACTGAAATGTAACCAAGTCATAGCAAACAAATCCATGTGCTGGTGCCTGTATGGTTCCTCTGACACAGGCAGCTCTGCAAGAGTCAGCTGACTCTTCTGGAGGACAGTAAATGATCCCCACAATGTCAAATCAGGCCGAGCTAAACTGTAGCTAAACTGTCCTTTTGGTCACAAAGTCCGCCCACATGTTTATGAGACACAGGAAGAAGTTTGTGATGGAAGGAACAAGCTTTAAAAGGACTAATGAAAGTATAATTATATCCCAAATTTTGTCTTTTCTCAACTGGTCATCCTGACCTGTGGGGTTTTTTTAATTAACTGCATAACTACTGTAAGCTTTATTTATTTGCATAAATGTAAACAGTACATTAGGGTACAGGATGTAGCAAATACTACTTTTGGTAACTGGTTACACCTATCTTACTCTTTCCATGGAAGAATTACCTTGTGTGATCTGGCACATGTTTTACTCCAGCCCTGCTGTATCTGAGCAAGGACTTCAGGATTCATTAGTCATACCATGTGTAAACACAATAGACTGATGGGGCTTAATTGAGAAAGCTGCTGGTTCTTTGCAACAATATCAAGCTCTAGTCTGTTAATTCCAAGTTCTCAAATATCTAAGACAAGTTGCTTTTCCTTAAACTTCCTTTTTGACCTTTTCACTGGCATATCCTTTCACCTTACGCTCTTTCCCAAATAATCTCAACTTTTTCTTGACTCGAGTCCAAAATATTCTGTTTGAACTCTCCCAGCAACCATTCCTCCTCTACACAATTTTGTGTTATCTGCTCAGTTTTTCTTGTTTTCTTTGACATTCAGCAATCAGCAGGCCTGGCCTGTGATCAAATAAGTGCTAGAACTGGGTCCCCCTGAACACATGCAGTGGCTGCTGACATCATAGGGTCAACTGCAGGATAGATTTTCCTGAAGCTTTTGCTGTAGGGTATCAAATGGGCTGTTAATTGCTGTTGTCCTGACATGTTATACCCATTTTTGTCCTAGTAAATTCTCATGTGATCCTGGAAAATTCTGTGGGCTGAAATTGCTGGAGCAAAAATATTTACCAAAGGAAGAAAAGAAGAAAGAAAATTCACTGGTTCTTCACAGTGAAGCTTTTAGTTCTGTGGATAGCAAACCATTTTGTGAGTAGTTTTTCTGCAGTGCACAATTCAGATCCCTTACCTTCCACACTTGCAACACCTACACAGACATAGGATTCACCACAGAAATCCCTTGCTCACATTTCCTCTTCAGACTATCTTGTCCCAGTCCAACTCCAAACATTCAAGAATCAGAATGTATGAAGTTCCAGTCCAGAACAACTTGTAGCTTTCAGTTATTTAAGGTCGCGCTCCTCTATATACACAAAGCTAATAGAAGTCTGTGGTCAGTTTAGGAATGTCCAGAAAATCATCCAACCCAAACAGTCTGAGAGCCTAACAATTTGTGAGCTAATGTTTTTCTCCTTTGTTTATCAGGAAATCAGGCTTATTTACATAATTTAAATTCAGGCATGATCAGCCTTTCTACATACATAAAGAATTAGATTTGATATCCTAGTGGAGCCAAAAGAAATGACATACATTTGGGAAAATGAATACATGGCCATTGTATTTCCCAAATAATGTCACTATAACAAGTTTTTCCCTTTACATACACAATAACCATACCTCTTGGAGCTGCTTCCATGACCACTCTGTCATAAAAATTGAGCTCCAATGAGAGATAAGATGAGAAACAGGAAGAGCAAATAGTGAGTGTTAGATCAACAAAGATGATGTGTCCATAGTACAGTACGAGAAGGGAACAGAATGGAGGGAATCGAGCTGTTAAAACCTCTGCAAGGGATATGAGGGAGAAAATAGAATAAATACCAAGCCTGAAAGAAGGGACAAAAGAGAGAGGGGGAAAAAAAAGTAGCTTGTTTTTGTTGTAGGAAGAAATATGTTCAAGGTTTGGGGAGGAAGGAATAATTGAGGATAGAAAGCTATAAAATTATGAGTTATTGCCTGGAATTTCATCTGAGGCTTTGTGACTTCAGTTTCACTGTTAATAATTTAACTTAATAGACCCACCCACCATTCTGATAGAAAAATGGCCCCTTGGTTTATCCTGAACTGTTTATTCTATATTTAATACTCCCTGTAGGTGATAGACTGCCGACTCTCAACACAGCCATCTGACATTTAGTATTAATGAGTCAATAAATATGCCCTCTTTGTTATGTGCAAAGGCCCGAGATGTTCCTCTGTCTTTGATTTCTCCTATTCATTAAAAATACACAGCCTTTCAAAGGCTTCCCTGTCAAACAGAGATAAGGGAGATTTCATTGGCCATTGCCTTGTACATGCTGATATATCTTCTAAACAAAAGTGTCAGAATGTTGACACAGGAGGAATCTGGCCAGCTGGAGGGCTTTAGTGAATAATAAAATATTAAATTAAAGCATTTGTAACTGTTGCATTTAATGTAAAAAGTCTGCAAAAGTTAATGACTAGAGGGGTAATTTAAAACAAAAACCCCAGCAGTCAGAGAAATATAACTAAAAGCTAGCAAGGGGAATTCTTGATCCAGCTCTCTGGAGAGCATAGTTGGAATATGGCATGTATTTTTTCAATTCAAAGCAATTACAGGAATCTCCAAATAATAAAACCCCATAAAATGTGCTGGTGTTCTGATTATTTTTTTCATTAGATAAGGTTGAGAAGTTACAGGATCCCATTTCACGCTGACAGATCTCAACATCTGATAGGAACACTAGGAGATAAAAATGCTTAAGTAATCAAATGCTGTGCATATTTTTAAATGCACCCATTATGTTTAGTACAGCATCATGAAAATAAATATATGAACTTGTAAAAATTCAGAGCTGTATTTGTCCCTTAAAGAACCAAATTCAGTGCCTGTGGACATGCTGAAACAACTCAAACTACAGCCAGTAAAAGATGTGAAACATCTCAAAATCAAATCTGGCCTGTAATAAATCATCTAAGCTGACTTTTGCAGCCTACTGGTGATGGTGACCATATCACCCACTGTGGGAAAATCCTTCATCTTGTCTCTGCAATCTGATGAAAATGTTAAATACTCAAAAGTAAAAGGGGTTTTGAGTTATTTTGAAAACCAGGATGTCCTGCTTCCAGAATCATTCTATAGAGGCAAATCTATAGGAAACACTGTTCTGAAAAGTTTCTTCCCATTACAGTTAATCAAGATGGGTTACGCTGTTCCTAATAAGAAATTTTAAACATAAATGAAAAGATATATGACTCGTTTAATAAAAACTTCATGTTGCAAGGAAGAGTAAAATAAAAAAACTTTCCTCAATTTATATTTGGCTTTCAACCACATTATAAACTGAATGGCAATATGTTTAGCTTTTTCAATTATGTCTGAAAACATGATTCTTTAAAATAGCACATTAACTAGTTTGAAAAATAGTTTGTTTACATATATCAGAGTTGATACCCATTAGAAATCTTAATTCAGTGAAACTGTATCGGATAGGATTTTCCCAGCATTAGGACAAAGTTTATTGGTATTTAATATTTTTATCAATGATCTAAAAGCAAATATAAAATTGCAGTTGATAAAATCTGTGGAATCCATGAAGAGTGCCAGACTGGATATCTGGAGGATGAGCTGGAGAAGGTAATGCAGCAGACATTAAGGCACATTCTCCTCTCCTTGCATCACCTTAGAGTGAGAGGATGTATGTCGGTCAGCTTATTTTTTTTTTTTTAATTAAAATGCAAATAAATTGCAAAAAAATACAACTGAGGATTTTCAGGAAAGACAAAAGAAAATCTGTGTAACAGAACAATGTGGGCAGTGACTGTAGCTGAAGGAAGACAAATTTAAAGTGGAGATAGGGCAAAGATTTTTAACTGCATTCACCATTAAAGGAATAGACTCATCAATTATAAAACATACTTCGAAATACTAATAAGTTTCTTATTCTTAAATATTTAAGGACAGGAAAGTAATAATATTGTTTCATTTAACTTCTTAGAAACTCTTAAACTGCCTTTTTATAAGTTAGAATGCTGGCCAGCAATGAAAGAGACAGCAAATTAGGGAAGGAAATCTTTAAAAATACTTCTTATTTTCCATTATACCTACTAGGTTGCTAACTGCATTTGCCCAAAGGAAGTCTTCCATGTGTGACTCAGCAAACATGAGCACAAATGTCAGTAGAAAATATTGTTAGAATAGAATTCCTGTTACTACAGCATGTATTGTTCAGTATACACTATATTAACATAACTGTCATACCAAAATCATGTGAAAAATTGTTCAGTGATGACACCTCAACTGAGTGCATGCAGAGTTTCAGGCACTGTCATGCAGAAAGGATATAACCACTGGGAAAGCATTTGGAGGAGAACATGAAGGAAACACATTCATAAAACATGATACATCAGGGCCACTGCAAGGAACTTACTGTAGAAAAAAGCAAGGGTAAGTCATGTCTTCAGTCTGTACAGAGTGTTTGTAAAACTTGAAATATTCATCTATTCTCTGTGCTAACAGGGAAAAGGACACAAGGGTTCAAACTGAAAAAAAAAAAAAAAAAAAGAAACC
>VZRZ01001378.1:719805-732179 GCA_013398175.1 Climacteris rufus
AAAAAAAAAAAAAGAAACCAACATCAGAAATAGATTTAAATCCAGTTAGGTATTAGGCAAAACCTTCCAAAACTGCCAGCAATGGGAGCAGTTTACTGAGAAACATTGTGTTTGGTTTGCTAGGACCTGGTTAGACCAGGGCCAGGATTTTCAAAGTTCATGTGCATTGATTATATTACATTAGACAACAGAGATAATGACCTATGGTACAGAGAAAGGTTATCAGGAACTTGTTATTGACATATGAAGAGTAAAGTAATTCCAGGCAATTCTGGGCAAATAAAAACAAAGTAGCTTGCAGTCAGCTATTTTCTGGCCTCTCTCCTCAGCTCAGTACTAAAGAAAAATCCCCATGATTTCTGCGGAAGCAGCTAGCTGGGGCTGTTCTCAATGGTATCTGCAGATTAACAAGAATTTGCTCCATTAGATCCTGTACTTGAGAAAACACTTTATTATTGAGCACAAAGTATGAGCTGGAATGCTTATTTTTATATCAGAGGAAACAAAAGAGCTTTCAAATACAGAAATATTATTTAAAGGTTATCTATATTGTAAGTTGTTAGGTATAATTATTTGCTCAATTAAAAACAATTTCTTGCAATTCATGAGATAGGCACTGGTTTTAAATCTTTGTTCTAATATATTTTAAAATTGTACAATATGATTTTTTTTCCTTTAGTCTTCTGTAAAATTGTATTGTCTGCATTTCCAGCCTTTAATCAGTAACACCCTGCTGTTACTTGTGGCCCCTTTTGTGAAGGAGATCAAACTGGGCTTCTCTCCAGAAATATAACTCCTTAACCTTTACAGAATTCCTTAACTGGCTAGAGGGCAATTCGTCGTGTTCTCCCTTCACAGAGCTGAAAGAGCTGCCTCTGCTGCCCTGCAGAATGATGAGAGCAATCAGGGCACATCAAACCTCAAAAGAATGCTGAAAAGTAACTTGTCGGTAAGTTTATGTTGTGTTTTGGGGCTGCAAAAGACCATCCTGGACTTGGTCTCTCAATCCATTCCTCAATACCTCGGATGAAGTCAGAGAGATTCTCCTTGAAAGCTCTGTCTTCTAGTCAGATTCTGAACTACTCTTTCATACGTTCCAAAATTTGACTTCTTATGGAACTGATGCAATATAAATGACAAAGTTTTATTTCTTGCTTCGTGGAAGACCTTAAAGCTGAGAACCCAGTTCTCCAAGTTTAAGAATGTCTTTCTAGTTACATGATCAGCTGCTGTTTTCAGAGTTCTTTAACTATTCTTCTCTGTTGTGAACATCTCTTTTCAGTGAGATAAAGAAGAAAACTGGATATTTTAACCAATAAATATGCAAAGATATGCACAGCAACACTGTGGTACTTGTCAAGAAAGGTGCCAGAGCTACTAAGATCCATGAGCTTTGAAGTTCTTTTATATTAAATTATTTTTTCACAAGGGTTTTTAAAATAATGTCTACATGTAACACATGCAGAAATATTCCAAATGTTTCAGAAATGTTCAGAAAACAAAGAAGTGTATTTTAGAGTTCACCATGAGATGGAAACTAGTGCATAATCTAAACAATATGATTGCACCTTGGCCTTCCAGCATTCTCCATTAAATCCATGGTCTGACTTCATCAGTTACCAATCAGAAAGCATAATGCTAAGCTACAATATGATTTTATGGCATACCTTGCCACTGATTTATTATAATAATGAAGGACTGTTATGCATCTTGACATAACTGGGCATTAATAAAAACACAGCTGCATTAGCTGTGCCTTTATAGATGTATCTGGAATGCATTGGTGTTATTTTGGCATGCTGCTTTACATTGAAGTGATGTGCTCTGCTGTACTGCAGTTATTTTTTCTTCATATAAACCACTTGTGCTTAAGAGAGCTCCAACTAAACATAAGTTGAAGTGGTTTGTGCAGCAGGTAGCAGATATTACAAAGAGTTTTAAGCTAGTCTATTTTATGTTCCAAATTAACAGAATATTTCCTCTTTCCCTGAATATATCATGGCAATCTCCTTCAACACACCCTGGAGTTTTCATATTGCTTTCCTGTTTGGCAAGATGCTGATCTGTTTTCTCTTCTCAAAAGTTTCCTGATGAATCCTCATCTTCTTTCTCATTAAACTACTGAATATTAACAGGCAGTCAGACAGTTGTTCTATGCACATTGAAGATGTACAAATAATTTACAGATTCCAGCACTTGAGATTCTCCCAAGAAGGAAACCAGGCTTTATCTTAATAATCTAAAAATGTAATTACATCTGCATAAAGTACACTATGACTTTAATATTCATCTCAATGTACACGTTTTCCTGTTGAAGTCAAAGGTGTTATAACCAGGTTAGACAGCAGCAACAATCAATAAAAAGTCCTTTAGTTCATTTTGGCTAAATTCTGGTTATGCATCTGGCTCTTCAACCTGGCTACAAATACTTGTCCCATGTTTCACCTGATCTGTGCCAGGAGTGTGCTGGAAACCCTGTGACAGAGTGTGCCAGAGAGAGTAGATAGTAGATATGAAGGTTAATGCTGTTTGGAACATGAAAGTTGCAGATTAAGGCATGGATTGCCTTGGCAAGTTCACCACCAAAGAAACCAAAACAATTTTCTGACTAGCCATATCCAGAAAAAACTATTCTATGATTTGCAACTACCTGGAATGGATGGAAAGCAAGAACTGCGCAAGTTCTTAACTACACTTGATTATGAACTGAAAAATTATTTGAGAGGCAAAGAAAACAAGCTTTAAAGACAAATATAATGACAAACACAAGGTATTTCTGGTGCAGAAGGTGCAGATACTGTGCTTGAGTTCCTGAAGACCTCTCATTTAATACCTTTCATCTCAGCAGTGTTGGGCTTCAGCTCATCTGCCAGCACCTCAATTCCCTGCCAGAACAGCTGCTGCCAAACAGCAGAATCCATGGCATCTGAGACTGAACAGAAACGTGCTCAAATCTGATGGTGCAATTGTTGCAGTGAAAACCAGAGCCAGTGGGCACTCCAGTAGTTTTTCATAACAAAAAGGAAAGCAGTTCACAAAAGCCTGAACTGTCAAAGACAGCTCTGATGCTGCTCCGCTGGAAAACACTACATGAGTTCTGGTCTTCATTTTGCAAGCTTCCACTGCAGATTTTCTGTAATTTCCCAACATTTCTGTGTTACCTCAAGCCTCACAGATTTTTATTGACAACTTGTGAAGAATGCAATAAGATGTCTGTTGTTTTTGTAAGCCCCAGGGCTTATGGCAGGTAGAGGGAATTCAGTTTATGTTCTCCCTTGCTGAAAGTTGTTCTTTATTCCTGTTGTTAGCAGATGAATACACAATATACTACAACCTTGCCACCAGTGTTCTCAGAGGTGATCATATTTCACTTCTTGTTTATCTTGAATAATCAGATTTTTTGAAAGTGAACTTGAAGCACTAATCCAGTGATGAAAAAAACTTATTTTCCCTTTCTTTTTCCCTACAAAACATACTTTTTTTTTGAAAGAACCATCTGTATTGTAGCCCTAGCACAACATTCAGATCCTCAAATTATATATCTTCTATTTGTGAAAGCAAGACTTTAGTCACCATTACTTCATCTGAAAGCCAAATACTACATTCTACACTGGATTTTGCACAAAAGCTTTGATCAGAAAAGAAGTGTTGTCTGCTTGTTTTCCTCTTGCAGAACTTCACAGGATTCCTCCCTATGTGTCTTTGTTCTCTAATGGGAATATGTCTTTGCTGGTTTAAAGTCATGGGAGGCAAGTTTCATTGGAGTTGGCTTTCTGATTTTCTGCTTCACTGCAGTGATACCCCTGATAACGGCATCAGTGTCTGTACATATCCTAGTTCTCAATTTCCCGTCATTTTTCAAAAAAAGACAACTCAGAAAAATTAGTAATGTCTATTTCTTGATATGAAATCTATAAAAATCCTAGGAACAGTTCAGTTGTGACAGAAGCTTTAAATAGCTACAGGGGCTGGGTAGTTTAACAATATGCAAAATGACTAAGGAGTACATCCAGGCTTTATCATTTTTGGTTAAACACTAAACTACATGCAAGTAAACCAGCCACAAACATCAGTATTTTGGAGCCCAGCCTGTGACAGTGCATAGCTTTGTGCAGGTTTGCTCAAGAACTCTTTATGTCCTTAGAATTTTTCCTGCACTTTTATTTCCAGGAAGAACAATGATGTTTTATAGGGGACAGAAGTTTCTGAACAGCCTGCATTTTTGGCAGCAGAATAAAAGAACAGTCTTGCAAATTCTGCTCCCATCACTAACTTCCAAACTACTCCTAAAATCCCCCCTTTGTGTATATACATTCTGTCTGTACTTTCCTTCTCTCTTTATAAAAACACATGCAGTTTAGAACTCACTTAAAACTGACCCTAGTGAAATTATCAGTATATTTGTTAAATTTTGACCAGAATTTGTGCAATGCACATGGGGAAAAAACTATGCTATTTTTCAGACCAGATATGGGTTAGAATACATAACCCTGAAGGCTGCCAGTCACAAGTTACACCGTTCCGTTTTCAGAAGTGGATGTACTTAACAGTTTTGCTTCCATTTTCAGACAAATCCACGTGCAGCTTCACATTATATTGGTTTTGATGGTGTGTGGTGCATGTGCTTGCTCACCACAGCAAACATTGCATTTGGCATTTAAGTGCCAGAAGTTTTTTTGCAGTCTGCAAATGGTCTCCACAGGTTTTTCCATCATGTTAGTAGGCTTATATTAGTTAATCACTCTGAGAAGACTGCTGTCACAGTAGAGCACCGCAGTTACCACATGGATGAGCACAAAACTTGCAATGCCCTCTAGTGTTTCTTGCCTGAAAATTAAAATTGATAGTGAAATTTTGTTAGCAAGGTGGTTAGTTGGACTTCTAAGTCCCTCTGTGGATACTGAAAACAAACCCATTGTAAATACAGCCATACCATGAAACACATATTCTTGATAAGAAAGAAGGCAAACAGCTGAGATTTCAGAGACCAGAAAAAATTAAATTTGCACTACAGTGTGATTAGAATTGCATTATCTCAGAGTCAGGGAGAGCACTCCATCCTAAACAACTCCATGATTGCCCTGAATTTTATGTGTGTACACAGTGAGAAATATCTCAGAAGATATTTCTGTCCTGCTGGAAGAGGACAGGCAATCAAGCCAAGCCATGACACAATGTATTTACAAAGTTCTCTCCCAAAAGGCAGAAATCATAAAGGCTACACTAACATCAGGACTTTGTCATCTAGCTAGCAACTATCTAAGAAACAACAGTTATTTCTGGAGGAGAGAATGCTTTGATTTGACATGCAGCACAGCAGCAGCAATGTGTCATGGCAGCACTGTGCCCAAGCTAAACAGCTTTGATGGTGCTTTTATATTCAAGCAACTATCTTGGACAGTATCTCAAAAACTTCTCCTGCAAGTTTTTGGCTTGGTAGCTGAGATTTCCCCACCTCCCTGCTGTGTGCACTCAGGAAGATATGTCCTTAGGATCTCTTAGATTAGATTCCTAGTCAGCAATTTCTATGCAGAAGTGCTTTGTTCTGCTTCATGAATCTGAAGAAAATACCATTTTCAGTTAGTTTTAATACTTCAAACACATCAAAATAGAACAGAAAAAAGTTCCAAAACAATGTTGTGACAAACTCCCAAGCTGCCCCCTACCCATTTGTGAGAGTTTACCTAGTTATTGGTTTGTTTGTTTTATGAATGTGCTGATGTTTATTCTAGGAATGTGTCAGCTTTATAAAAATAATCTTTTTACTTCACAAGAAGTGATGTGCAAGTTATTCTTAAAAAGTAACAGAATCAAAAGAGTGACACATCAAGTGGTGTTTATGGGACAAAGTGATCATGTTACCATCAGTCACTGAGGAGGAATGAACGGGGAAAATTTTTTGCAGAAATAAGTATATAATGCCTAGAAACTGAATTCTTAGGGATTCATCCTCAGACACTTAATTTCCCATGGATTTGGACAGGTTTTAGGCAGCTGAAATCCTTTCAGGATGGAGGTCTTAACTTCAATTATGCTTTTATTTCTAAGCACCACAAGAAAGCCTAGAAATAATTAGAAACAAAGAAAAAGAGTGGTGAAGTTCACTTTTAGTTGTAGTTTCTCCTCATCCTCAAATCTAAACCAGCTGAAGAAAAGCTTGGAACTCTTATTTTAATCAATAACTCCTTATACATACCCAAAATGTTTAAGCTATAAGAAGAACTTCTTTTTAGAAGTCCCTAAAAAGTGGTAAATAATGGATAAAGATTGGGGGGGGGGGGGGGGGGNGGCTATAAGAAAAAGGAGTCAAAGCATTAATAATAGAAATAGTGATAAGGTTATTTCTTTATCTGACCTCAAATTAATATTGTGAAAGCCAGTGGTTTATCTGTACAGCAATAATCTCAAAAAAAGGATTGGAACTGATCGTAAAAACTTTGATCAGCACCAGGTGGTGCTATTTTGCTTTTTTTAAAAAACTTGTAACCTAGTAAAATATTTACATTTTATAGAATAACCTCTGATAAAAACTAAATGAGTGAGAAGAGTACCTATTTTCTCCTGCTGTAAATAATGTGTGACTGTTTTTGGTGTTATGCATTTATATATCTAAGAAGCAGAGGATTCCCAGCACACCTGATAGGAAAATTTTAAGTCTTTAGCTTTTAAAATAATCCTATTTCTCTCACAATTAAACTAGTTTTATAAATCGTTCAATCTGTAAAAATTCTATGTATTTTCTATGTAATTCTATGTAATTCTATGTATTCTATGTAATTTTCTCAGATTGTCACACAGAAAGAGAAAATTCAGGTTAATCCAAAAGTACTGGTTTATGAAGTAGCACATATAAAATGTGTGTATTTGCTTATAAATTTTAATTACAGACAGGCTGTTCCAAAGCAATACACCAAAGTCTGTGCCTCCAGAAACTCAGACAAGTCCAGAAGCTGGGGATAAGGCAGGGAGAGAGCCTTAAAGTCAATCCTAGAAAATAAACCTGGGGTCAAAGTTCATTATTTCTTTTTTTTATTTAGCATGTCTGCCACATATTCTTATACTTTGCCCAGGTGTCCATATAAAACATAAGTTGCCCCTTTTTATGTGTTCTGATCTATTTCTCACAAGACCACACAGGCACAAACTGTATTTATAGACAAGTTTACAAGAACTTTTATCAGCTTCAGTTTAATAAAATCTAATTCTGTTTTATCAGTCCTTGCAATATATCAGAAATGTAATAATTTTAGGACAGCTTTTTCAATTAAATTTAGGTTTCTCATTAGTACAAAAACTGTCTTAGAGGAAGTAATAAGAATCCAGCAAGTTATTTTAAGGGCCATGAAGTAGCCACATGTTGCCAAACTGTTCCCACTATCCTGCAAACCAAAGAGTCTTTGCAGAAATGAAAGATTGATATGAAAAGAATGACACTGTCCTATGCTCTTCAGTTTATCACTTACTCCTTGGATTAAAGGTTTACTCAAGGACTATAAATTCTTATTTCCAGGGGTTCCTGTCCTGCTGAGTGCACCAGATTGCCAAAAGCATTGTTTTTGTGCCTGCTTTTGAAGAGACCCCAGAATTGCAGGAGATTTGTTTGACAAATAAACTGAATTTTCTCTCTTGTTGCTGGAATGCTGCACTGAAGGCAGACCCTGGAATGCACAGAATGTTTAGTGCCCCTGCACTCTGAGAAGAACAGATCATTATACTCAGTGTAGCAGAGCTACACCTTCTGCTCTCTGCAGTGCAGTGCTGATGTAACACAAGTTAACAGGACAGCTTGGAGAACCCAGCTGTCTCCATACAGACCCAAAAAAAGGAGCTATTCTTTAAGTGATGCAGTAACACCAAAATCATCTCCGTGTGTTTCAGTTTTTTAAATGTGCAACTAGCTTCAAATAGAATAAAAGCAAATCCAGAGATGGATGTCCTTATTTGATTGTGTCAGAAGTGAAAATTCAAGTATTGCCTCTGCCTCTTAGAACCTTGACAGCTGTTTGTAGACAAAAGGCAGAGCCTGGAAACATCTCCTTGGAAAATCAGCCTACATATCCCACTCCTCAGTCTTTTAAACAGGACAGCAGGCAGGCAGTAGCCTGAGTATGCATCTTCTGGTGAGGGAGAACCTATCCTGTTATCCAAGAACAATATCCACTCCAGAGAACTGCCATCACTATCCACTGTTAACCAGCAGAAGATCAAATAATACTTGAAATAAAGCACTATAGATTTGAACAATGTTTCTACACACAGTGGCAGACCAGGAAAGTAACCTTGTATCCCAACAACCATTTGCCATGTCCCTTAGTTTGGGAAATGAATACAGTAAGAAACAGTCTCACTTACTCACAGGAATAATCAAACAGAAAAAAAAAAAACAGGGATGTTTTCCTTCAGCTGAAGGAATGAGGTCTCTCCCAAAACATTTCAACTGTCCCCATGTGCTAACATCTCATGACTCATGAGATAAATGACACATCACACATTTGAAGCAATAACCTGATTTCCACCTTGTGCAGTCCATGAATGCTGGTTAATCTTTGATCCCTGGGCATGCTAAGACTCACCAGCCAAGTCAAGGGAATCAAAAGTATTTGAATATAGCAAAAGTAGCTTTACTACCTCTTTTAGTCTTTTCCCAAAGGGGATCATGAGTCAAAAAGTTCTGACCCTGTCAGCATGGGAAATAGCTGCATAATCTATTAGAGCCTAGCATCTGCTGAAGAAAAAAAAACACAGTACAGTTTCAGAAAGAGGTGTATGTCATAAACACAGCATCATAGTATTTTGCCATTTCTTTTTCTTTTTTTTTTCCTTTTACATCAGCAACACCAGAACTGTTCTGTAACAAAGCAGAAGGGTTTTCATAAGGCAGTTCAGCTGGCAGTAAAAGTACCACAAGCAGAAGGGGAGCCCAGGCATGATATAATTATTTTGTATGCAGAGTGTCTCTTAAAATTCTTTGTTGTTGTCATCTCTGTATGCTTACACTGGTTGAATTTCCTTCTTCCCCAATCCCCAATGGTTTGGTTTCTCTGCATTGCAGAGTTTTATAATCTTTCTCCAAATGCATGCATTTCAGTGGATTCAGGAAAATGTGCTGTAGTGCTATGTTCTCATCCATGTACAAATACAAGAGCTGACAAACTTCAAATGGGATAGTGACCTTCCTTTTCCTGCATCCTAAAATCTTGCAGAAAATACAATTAAATTGCACTTTGTATTTTAGTGAAACTTCAATCTATAAAACTCAGTAAAATAATTCTTGCAAATGTCAAAGGCTGGGGTATCTGCAGAAGTTGTTAGAGGATTAATGCTAGCTCAGACCCCTGTCTTTTAACTTCAGAAACTTATGTGCAACTAAGGCAACATAAATACATTCAGGAAAAAATATAGGCCTCTGAAAGTATCCACTGTATCACTTCTGACTTTCTGCTCCCTTCCATTTTCCAGTTGTGTCATCCATAAATATTGGGTCTAGGCACACTAAATGTGGTAGAAGTTGTAATTCATACTTAGAAAAACATTCTATTTGATTTTAATATTAGCAATTTGGCCTGTTTATCAGCGCTGTGGTGCTTTGGGATCTGCCATTTCATAAGCTACACAAAACCTAAGTCACCTTTTCTCATTTTGGCACATTCTGAGGGTCTCTGTACTTACATGTTCTGGTTTTGTTGAATTGTAAGATTTTTACAATCAATTTTAAACCCATGTAAAAGTAAAATAGTAGTAGCAGATGATGTTACCATTAAATTCAGCATTAGGTCAGTAGTTTAGGAAACACAAAAAAATGGTCACAAAGTGAAAAGGAACCCAGGAACAAAGAAAAGCTGACAAACATCTTGGAAAGGCCTTCTGGACACACAGGGTCATTTTGAGGGTCATGTTTGGGGGTTTTGTTGTTTGCTACCATCCAATTCCAGCCCTAGATGTGAGGTTTGTGTTGTTCTAAGTGAATTGGAAAAACACACCCTTGTTGTGTACAAATTAAACATCTCTGCTCTCTTAGGGCATAAAAATGGTACGAAGAGTGAAAAAAAATATAGCAAAGTCTCTGTAGTCTTTTGCTCTGTTGCTGTTGCATAGTGCTGTTCTGAAAACCACACTGTACAAGACCAAAGGGAATCAAGCAGTTCAGATAAGCTGCCCAAGTCCCAGATCTACATGACATCCTAGCCCAAATTTGATAGCCTCAGTTTGCACGTGTAGGGACTCTTACCTCTCATGTGCCTGAGGAAAATACACACAGTGCTGGCAGCTCTGGTTCCTAATCATGCTGCTGTCATACGATGAGCTGCCAGAAGCTGGTGGCTTCAAAGAGGAAGTACAAAATATTCTTGGATTGATCAGTGCTACCTCAAGCATCCTCAGCTAATCTTTGTCTTCTTTGATTTCAATTCAGCTCATAGACAAGAGTGAACACGCTGCTTAAAATGATCCATCTTGCCCCTCCCTTACATTTTCAGGGCTCATTTAGCATAGCAGACACACTGGGAAGAAAAGCAGCTACAGCTACAGCTACAGTGAACAGGAGGAAAAATTCTCACCTTGCCATCTGATCTATACTTCCAGGAACCTTTCTACATGAAACATTCTAAGCTTCAGATCACACATTGCCCACTGGTGCAGTCACCTAGAAACATGGATCATGCCTGAGTGTTTTTCTAGAGTGATGGTGACACCAACCATGAAATTTCAATCAGCTTTCTGAAATCAAAATGTGGGTATCGCAAAAATTTCTTTCTCAGTGCCCCCTGTGTAAGCATTATGCTGATTTTGGTACTGTACATAACAAACTCCTCCAGCCACTGCTGCTTAGACACAAAATCCTGATGCACCTTCAGCTTCCCTAGCACCCTGGTGCCAAAGATCATGACAAAGGTTTTAAGGTCATAAGTCCTGCTGCTGTTGCTCACCTCAGTGCTTGTTGGTGGTTCTGCATTTTTGACAGGAGTAGATTTCAGAGGGGATTGTCCTTCTCTCAAAATTTCTTGATGGTATCAAAGAAAGAAAATAAAACTTTAAGAAAAGGAAAAAATGTTAAGACACCTAAATATTCGAGTCACACTGCCTGCTGAGAATCCCAGACACAGGCTCAGGGTAATTCTGCATTTACCCTCTCCAAACCGAGCTGTTGCCACCATCTACTCAAGCCAAAGTCTTCACAAAAGCAGAAGCTCTTGCTCCATGTAGTGGCCACCACCCCAGGGAGTTGGGTGCTAAAATATTCGAAGGCTTCCAATTTGCTATCCATTGTGCATCACCCCAATGGGCCTCCTCCTAATGGTCTTTCCAGGAAACTCCTTCTTCACTATTGCTATAATTAGCTGAGGCACAATGTCTGAGGGAAACTGAAGCTAATGCTTTTAATAACAGATTGCAAGACTTTATTAGCCATTGATCTTAGCCATTGATCTTATGTCACCTGTCAGAGAAAACCTGGAGGAGATGACCACATCTTGAAAAGTTCTCATTAGAGAAAACTGATCTCTTTGTAAAAGGGAGCAGAGAAAATAAATTATGGCAATTCACAGGTAAGAAATAAAACTGGTGAAGATGTGGGTCACGCCGCTTTTATACATTCACATACTGTTCATTCAGTATCCTGCATCAGAATTTTGCAGATGGGAACCCAGTAAGGAGTCTTGTGATCATCTGAAACCATTTGTAACTACTACTTCGTGGAAGAGGGAAGCAAGGACTGGATTTTGTGGGATTGATAATTATTCATATTGTTACTTAAGGAAAGAGGATCAACTGGGCAATTCATTATTTTGACCAACAGGAAAATACATGGGGAAAAACTATTTTCTCCCACAGCGGGAGCTCTGGATGAAGCTCTGGGGGGAAAAAAAATCTACGGTTGCAGTCAGGAATGATTTTCCCGCATTTATGTGACAGTTGGGGTTTCACGGTTTGCAAGTTCCTGACAGAAACAAACCCGTGCACCGGCGCAGCGCCTGCCGGAGCGGTCCCGCTGTCCCGGCGGCGCAGGGCGCGCTTCCCCCGCGGCGCGGCGCCGAAGCGCCCGGGGAGCGGGCGGGGAGCNTGGCGGCCGCCGCCCGCCCGCGATGTTCGGGGCGGGCAGGTACAGCATCCCGCGGCCCGTCACCAGGAACCTGGAGGACCTGGACTCGGTGCAGAGCGTCCTGCTGCACAGGTCAGTGGCGGGGACGGGGGGCGGCTGCCCGACATCGCTGCCCGACATCAGCGGGAGGCTCCGGCCCCCGCGCCCCTGGCAGAGGCACCCCTGCCCCTCCGCAGGGCAGGACCCGCCAGGCGGAGCGACAGCCGAGCCACCGGATCCCCGGCGAGCTCCCCTTTTGTTGCGGCGGCTGGAAGGGCGAGGGGCCGTGTCCTGCCGG
>VZRZ01001378.1:732196-778737 GCA_013398175.1 Climacteris rufus
GGGGGCCGTGTCCTGCCGGCCGGGCAGGGGCGGCGGGAGCCGGGGCTGCCCCGGAGCGCTCGGGAAGGGAAGGGGCGGCTGCCGGCGGCGTGCCGGGGAGCCCTCGGGCTTCCCTCCCTCCTGCCTGGAGAAGGGCAGGACCTGCAGGTGAGGGGAACTGGGACTCTCACATGTGCAAAGAAACGCGCTAGTACGGATTGATGCTCTTGCATCAATGCCATAAGCGTCTTGAACTCTTCTTTAAGGCGAGGGAAAAATGTATTCTAACTCCCACACTAATCCAAGAGGCTTGGAAGAAAATCCTTAAGTGGATGTACAGGCGGCACGCTGTATGAGAAGCAGCTGCTTTTCCTGCTGCATTCACCATCCCTAATGTGCGATTTTCCACAGTATCCCCCCACAAAGACATCTCGACAATAAAACCTTGTCCAATAGGCCCGTGCAGGACTTTGAAAGCCACCCTCGGTGCCACTTTCCGTGTGCTAGCTCAGAGCCGCTTAAACTTGACAAAGAAAAGTGCAGCCCGTTCAGGAGTATCCAGCTCATCTGCACTTCTGTTAAGCGTCCGTTTCCTATTTCTCAGCTCCGCTGGTTTATTTCCAACTGCAAAGGAAAAGCACACGGGTGCTCGCAGTGCCAGCTCCAAGCAGCTCTTGCCATGGAAACTAACAAGTGATTGTTAACTCCAGCTCAAGGCATCAGACTGAGCACATCAGATCCATTCCTGTGAGCACTGGGGATGCAAACAGAGAGCACAGCAAGGAGGGCACGCTGGAATCAGCCGGCTCCTGCAGGGCACTCTGAGGCTGCTTTATGCACAGTAAATGTGCTCATATGCAAACAGACCCTCCGAAACCCTGCCCATGGACTTTTCAGTGACTTAACAGAAAATGTTCTATTTCAAAGCTGGATTAAAAACATGCTGCCCCATGGTGTTGCTTATATTAATATACCCTAAGTGGAATAAGGCTATTCATGCTTGAAACATTTGCATGTTGTCTGACTGCAAATAATGGTTTTCTTTCATGCCTGACATGCCTGCTATGCATAGCAGGTGATCCTAAAAAACGCATTTAAAACATTTAGGGTGAAGTAAAAACAGTAGAGAAAAAGTCACATTTGAAATTACAGCTGCTTTTCATTCTGGAGAGAACTCTTAACTCTGTAAGAGTGTTTTCCAGAAGAATGAGATGGTTTGTATTCTCTTCTCAGATTCTTCATGGCTGTCTTCTTGTCGGTGTTGTATTCTATAAAATAACTTCTGTGATCAGAGTCGATACAGAAAGCCTAAGTCTGTTTTATTTATTGAGCACTGGAGTGTTTTCTCACAAAATTTCTGTTCCTTTGGTCCCAGAGGTGGCCTTCATTCTCCACTGAGCCTGTTTATATGTAAATATTCCAACTGAAATGACAGTCCAGTGTCACTCTTCAATTCGTGCCACTTTCCTCTGGATGGTCTCTATGCAATCACAACCTTACACGGTGTTATGGAAACCTTGTAACCAAAAATTCTTAACTATGAAGGAATGCTTGTGAAATGTGCCTTTTGTCCTTTAAGAAAGACTGAAGCAGGGCAGGGGAAAGTTGTATTGCCGTCACTAATCTTTAAAAAAGAGGACATTATTTCTGTCATATTTTTCTGATGCTGTGCACTGGAGGAACAAAAAAAAAATCAATAAGGATTAATAGCTGAAATATAATGTCACTCTGTAGCATGTCATACTTTTGTTAGTTTTTCTTTCAGTAAAACAGGTGTTAGCAAGAAACAGAACTGATAAACCAAGGCAAAACTATTTTCCTCTTAGTTTTATCTGCTTGTAACATATAATTTTTTATCTGCAATGCATCATTTGTGTCTGTCCAGTTGTTGACAGAGCCTTCCAGGAAATATTGACCGATTTGAAAACAGGCAGAAAGGCAAAAATGAAACAGTAACAAGTCACTTATGCCTTCTTACCTCTTTATCACTAATGAAGAGCAAAACAGCTTTTGAAACAGGTCAAGCCAAAAAAAGTAACAAGAAACTCTTGTTCAGGAAATAAATTTCCACACATGGATTTAGTTCTTTGCAGGAACAGCTAATCAGAACAACCTTAAGGCGAAAGGGAGGGCTTTAATTACCCACTTCTAAGTGCTCATTAACCACTTGTCCAGTAAGGGTGAGCAGTGCTATTGATGCCAGTGATGCCCCGTGGCAGATTTTTACCATCTGCTTGTTAACATCAGCGACTTAGCATAGAAGGGTCATGGATTCCTTAGTGGGAAGCATCAGCCCAGCTCCTCGGATTAAGGGTAAAGTATCTGCCAGAAGACAAATTATTTCAAGTCTTTTCCTAATATTTTTGCTCCAGAAACGAGAGGCTTTCCTCTCAAGAGGGACCGTGTGGGAAAAATCTGTGTCTTCACTAAAACAAAATCCTGCTGTGTGAGATATATGCTGCAATCTTTAATTGTTCCCACAGCAGTAAAAAATCCACATTCATTTCAGCAAAGTATTCAGGTGACTCCCAACTACTCCTCTCAGAGGACCCAAGTCTTCCATCATCCCTCCATTCATAATATGCTTATTCCTATAAAATAGCAAGTGGTGTAGGATCACTGCCTCCTTGACGGAGAGCCTGTATTTCTCACTTAGTGAGCAAACAACTGGAAACAATTAACCAACCCTTGAACTCAGTGAAATTTAACTAACACAGGACCATCTGGCACTGACTATCACTTCTCTACAGAAACACTTCAGTGTGTTGCTCGGTGTATTAAAAATGCTTGCAAATGTAAGCATAATTAGGGAGGGCGGGACAATGTGTCTCACCTACTTCTAAATGAAACGATAGTAGAACAAACTTATTTTTCTTTAGATAGGAAACATTTCTGTCTTCCCCTCTGGATTGGTTTGTAGTCTTAATAACCATGCAACAGTAATTTATCTGTAAAATCAGGTCTTGTACAGGGACTTCAGAATGGCCACATTATTTAATATAGGTATTTTTACTCCAGTTGAAGCCTTAATCATGTGGATATGGGTCAAAAACATTTCTGTCTGTTAATTCACTTGAAATCACACGTATTAATAAACTCTTCCCTAAAGCAGTTTCAAGCACAGGAATTTCCTACCAGGATTCTGTGACTCCTACATAGTGTTCCAGTGCTATAAAACCTCACTGCTGAAGCTGTGCAAATATCCCACTGAGCAGAGATTAAATCCAGCACATTAAACATGTTCCAACAATTATTCCCCATCCCTTTCCCTACTCTCCATGTGTGTCCTGATGGGTTTACTGACACAGCTACACAGCGAGTTGTCTGCGGGGCTGCCATGGGTCTTGTTTTTCATGGATGTGAATAATTTAAGTACTGAAAAGCGAGTCAGTTTTTTGGTTGTTTTCTTTTTTTTTCCTCTTTGTCTTGACCGTGCATGATTTTACACGTGTAGACTTCATGGGCTATTTTAAGGTACTTGTTTGTGTCTGAGACATCCTTACTTCTCCTGAACCGCACTGCTCTCCTGACAAACTTAAGGAGAAGGTACCTTAATTTCTCGCAACTCCTTAAGTGAATGTAATAGTGCACAAAATAGCACAGAGGTATCCCATTGTCTACCAGCTGACTCCATAATCACTTTTTACCTCAGGTTTCCCCCTTCGGATCGGTGTTTGATTACAAGCAACGCTCTGAGCCTCGCCCCAGGACGCCCGAGTTTCACTAGCGGCGTCCTTTAGGGGACGGGTGCTGGGACTTTAAAACCAGGCAACTAAATGAGAGTCTGGTTCTGCGTTCTGCGTTCCTACTGAGGCACAGAAAGGCGTTCGAGGGACGGGGGAGGCTGGGCACGGGGAGATGCCCACGGCAGCCCCCGGGGCCGCACCACAAGCGGGATTTGCCTGCGGCCCCTCACGGCGAGGCGCTCGCGCGTCCCTCCGTCTCCATGGCGCCCGGGGCCCCGGCCAATGGGAGGGCGCGGCGCGGGTCACGTGCCTCGCCCACGGCGCGCGGCAAACATGGCGTCCGCGGCGCCCGATAAGAGCGGCCCTGCCGAGGGCATGGAGCCGGCCAGGGGAGAAGGCGCGGAGCCCGCGGGCAGCGGCAGCGAGAGCGGCTCCTCGCTGTCTGCGAGCTCCGAGTAAGGGCGTGGCCGGGAAGGGAAGGACGAGCCGTGGTGTGCCGCGGCCGGGGGCTTCCCCGGGGTCGCGCCGTCCCTGCGCAGCGGAGCCCGGCTAAGGGGGCGGTGGGAGCGCCCCGGCGCTGCGGGGGTGCGGTGCTGGCCTGGCGAGCAGAGAGCGGTGCGAGCTTTCTGATGGAGCTTTCTAACAGAGCTTTCTGATGGAGCTTTCTAACAGAGCTTTGTCTCTGCCCAGCCCTGACGGTGACGCGGCCTTAGCGCAGCTGCGGGCAGCCCCTGGACTGAGTCCCGCATCCCGGCTGGACACGACCTGGGAACCGGAGGGGAAGGAGGGACTTGGCACGTGTGTTCCAAATTCGTTGGCAAGAGAGGTGTAGCGTTTCTCTTGTAGTGTCCTGTCTTTGGGGAAATACTAAGAAGACAATTCTGTAATAGTAATGCATATTTTAAAGTTATAAGTGCCACCACCATGGTTTTAATTTTTATATATATGTGTGTATATATATATATATATTTTGATAAAATTAAAACTTGTGAAATTTACAAAACTAACTTCGTTCCCTGCGTTAAAAACAGCTCTGCTCGACACTTCAGATGTGTATTTCAGGGTCTAATCAATGGCATGTTATTTTCATAATGCAATGCAGTGCAGGGGGAAAAAAGGAGATTTAAATGGGAGAAGTTAGTGTTTAGTTTATAGTTGCCCTGTACCTCTGGCTCCGAGACAAAGCTGTTGTATGTACACCTACCTTACCTTGCTCCTATATTTATAAGCCAGAAGTCAATGTAAAGTTTCTGCCTGGAGCCGTTTGTTTTTTTTTTTTAATATATATATTTTGTGTGTTTGGGCTTTTTTCTTTCCCAAATCTTTCATCTAAAATGCCTTTTTACTGTTGTTCTTTATATTTGTTCAGGGGGTGAAGCTGTCTTTCAGAGTTTTCAGCACGTAACACAACCTCTAATACTTGTAATAATCTGTGTAATACTTTGGATAATTTGCCATCCCTAACTCTGCTGGACCAGAACCCCTTTGGGCAGCCTTAGCCAGGAGGAGCATGGTAACATTGTGAATACCAAGTTGATGCTTCAGTATGAGTTTGTACTTCCTTGTTGCATGGGGAAAGGCTGGGAAAGCTAAAGATGACCCTCTTAACTTCTGCAGAGTGTCATATGGGTGGAATTTAACTTGGATGCTGTTAACTAAAAGTAGTTAACCCTTGATTTGTTGTTTAATTGCTGTAAAAATGGCTTATAGAATCACAGAATGGTTTGGGTTGGAAGATCATCTGGTTCCAAGACAGGGACAAGATGTTAATGGTTTTACTGTTTCAGAGTTTCCCTGGGTGAAGAGAGTCTTCTCTTTCTTCAGAAGCAGAACTTGGATCCTTTCTAATATATTTTTCTTCCATACAAGGACAATTTCAATAGGCACAGTTTTTCAGACATTTATCCCAAAGAGGAAATATCTGTGTGGGATCAGTGAAACTACTCTTACAGAAATGTAGGTCTTCAGTGTTTTTAGACCCCTTGACTGAAGCTTCCAGACCTAGACGCAAGTTGAGGTTATTGTGTAAGCAGTTGTTTCAACACAAGGGAAAAGAAACCTAAATGACATTTTTTTTTCTTTCTTTTCTTACCTTGCTTGGTTTAAATCTATTGTGACACTACAGCATTAGGGGAAAAAAACCTGTCATCCTAGGTGCAGATTTCTTGTTTCAGACGTTGCTTTTACAGCTGTCTACATGGGTCTGTATTGAGAAAGTGGTATTTACTTTACAGGACACTCATGAAAACGCCTCCAAGGAGAGAGTTCATGTTGTTGTGACCCTTTTTCAGTCTTCTGTCTTCAGCAGACTGTTCACTTGAGTGACTTGGCCATATATGTTCCTTCTTGACAATCCTTCTCTCTGTGTGCTTCTGTTTGAGTGAACCCAGAGTAAATACCACACATGCCCACACCATTTTTTTTCCCTTGGTCCATATTGTTCTAATAAAAATAGATAACAAAGCTGGAGAACATGAGTGTATGACTGACTTCCAAGCTGAAATTTTGACATCTACCCAAAAGAAGAAACAGCTTTTCCAAAGATCAGAGTCTCTTTTAAAAAGGGAATACAAATGCCGTTATAGATCACAGGAGTTTCTGCTGTTCCAAATGTTATTTCTTTGTAAACTTCTAGTGTTTCCTTTTCTGTTTGCAGGGGATTTTTTTTTGTTTGATTTTATTTTTTCCTAGTTTTGCTTACATAAACCAGAATGCAGGAGTACTCCCTAAAAAACAAACCAGGGAAAAACTCTTGCCATGTTATTTCTTGCCTACCACCTTCTGAAAGGTGTTGGATCAGATAGTGGCCTTGACAGCCTTTATGTTTTGATAGCATTCTGATACTTTCTTGAGTAAGAACTCAGGATTTTGTGTAAGGCTTAGTAGAAGCTGTAAACTCTGATTTATCCCTGACCATCAGGTATAGCCAAATTATCACAAGTGGTGGCTCTTGTTTTAGACTGTCTATTTGGGCAAAAAGGCTAACAAATGCAGAGGAAGTAGGTGATGTTTCTTCCTGTCTGCAGCACCCATAGACTTCTCTCAGTAATTGGGGCTCCAGAAAAAGAGTAATGCCAATGTTTTTTGTGTTTAATCCAGCCAGATCTTCTCAGTGAGCCCTTAAAGGTGCTCTGGTGCAGTTTTCAAATTAATGCTCTATTTGAATTATTCAATGCTAGCTTTAAACAAAATTTGCACTCTTCAGTCAATAAAATTAGTTCTAGTGTAAAACAAATGAATGCATGCTAACCTTAAATAATTATATTAATTATGATGTAAGTCTCCATTCTAGTTTTTCCTTTTACAATTTTTATGAAACGGGGAGACCTCTTTGTCCTCTAGTCAGGAAGAATTAACTGGTCTCATCTGTTCCTGAAAATCTTCCATACAGAACATCCCAGATAATTAAATCTCTGAGTACTCTTCTTACTTTGGCCATTATTGATACTCATCCATCTGTAGTAACACTCCATGCCTCACCTCGAGGTTCATTTGGTCTGTTGCCTCTCAGCAGGCATTTTTTTGGTGGTTTTTTTTTTTCTCAGCCAAAAGAGTATGATTTCCTTCAGTCTCTTTCCCTTTAAAATGTGTTTCTACGCTACTTAATATTTGTCTCTGTGCTCTGGGTATGTTCCAGTTATTCCATCTTTCTTAAAACGTACTGTCCAAAACTGGACATGGCTGACACATCACCACTGCCAAATTAGGACAAAAAATTTTTTGGACTGTGCTGATGATATTTCTGTGAACACATCCTGGAGCTGCTTTGCCTTTGCTGTGCAGCAGCATGTTGCTCTTGACTTTGGGTGATCCACTCCAGCTGCCAGAACTGCTTCTATAGCTGTGGTGCCTCTTCACTTTTTTAGTGTGTATTTTTGCATGTGAGCTTGAATATGCTCTGTAGAACTTGGCTTTTGAAAACTGTTACCTAGGTTTCATCATAGATTGCTTCAGGGTTTTTAATGTTAAATTTAAGTGATTTAAAAATGTTCATCTTCTCTTTCCAAATGGCTGGCAGTACAGTCTGTCTTACCATAGCATCACAGCATATCCTGAGTTAGAAGGGACCCACAAGGATAAACAAGTCCAACTCCAGGCCTTGCACCTCAAAAATCATGCTGTGATTATATTACAAATGCATAAGGGAAAACATAATGGGAGAGAACAAATAGGATGGTATTTTTTTTCTCTAAGAGAAAGTCCCACCATGCACATGAATGTAATTACTAATTAAAACTTGCATGTGAAAGAAATATTGTTTGTTTTCTGAAAAGAGAATACTGCTTTTTGCAGTGGCTATTTTCCTGTAAGGCATTTGAAGAAACTATTTTATCTGAGAGGGATGTCTTTCCTTGCCACATCCATCATTTATCTAGGACAAGTTCTAACCCTCATGGAAGACTTCAAGCAGCTGAGCTGTCAGTGTTCAGGAGGCAACTGGTTTTTTTCCTTTTTTTTTCATTTAACCCTTGCACTGTCTCTGTCCTCTCCCTACTTAAAATAATCAGATGTCACTTGCATAGTGATCTTCCTTATCAGAGCTCATTGATCGTTCTTCTTTGTTTTCCAGTGACCTTGAACCTGAATGGTTGGATGGTGTGCAGAAGAATGGGGAATTATTTTATTTAGAATTGAGTGAAAGCGAAGAAGAAATCCTGCTTCAGAACAGCTGCCCAGAAATACCATCAGGGAATCATGTCAGGTTTCGTGAAAATGAAGCTGAAATTATTCAGGAGGGATCACGAAAGGAAAGAAAGTATGAACTGAAGAAATGGACCAAAATACTAAAAAAGAAGAATCTTTTACCAAAGCGTTCTGGTAAGAAAGGCAGTGGAGGCTGTGATGGGCACTCCACGGGTCCGACTTCCATATTGAAACAGCAGCCTGCTCAGAAAATGGGTGTCACTGTGCAGCAGAAATACAAAGATGTGTATGTTTATGTAAATCCCAGAAAACTGTACGGTGCTGGGGAAGAAGAGCAGCAGAGGCTGCTGGAGGCCTTAGTAGGGATCGTGCATCAGTCTTCATGGAGCAGCAGAAGAGTGGAAAAACAAGGCAGGAAGGATAAAGTCAGCAGAGGAGTCAGTGAAGAGAAGCTTGTGGTACATGGCTTGGTGCCAGGTAGTTCTGCAATGAAAACAGGTCAAATCTTGATTGGTAAGTAAATGAAGGAATAGTTAACTTCTACACTCTAATATGAAGATTTATGGCTTTCGCTGTTAGAGGCAGCTGACTTGAATATTCCTGAGACATAAGCAATTACATCACTTCTCCAGGGATTCTTTTCAATCTGTGTCATTGCATCCGCTGTTTTGTTACCTAGTCAATTTTCCTATATTAGTGATTTTAAGAACATGTGGTATGACCTAAAAGGTGTTAATATAGTAAGGAGATGACTGTCCCTTAGTGTACAGAGATTGAGCAGCTTGGAGAAAGAAATACCCCTCACTACCTTTAACTTAATGCAGGATTTGCTCACTAGATAAGTAGGACTGGCGGAAAGCTATAGTCTGCCAAATGCTGTATTTAATTTCATTCTTTTCCACAGCATCTCCCTTAGATAAAAAGTTTTACAGTATATATGCTCTAATGGATTTTGTATCATAAAAATGAGGGGAAAAATATTGAGTAAGATGCAGTCATGTGTCACAAACTTTCTGCACAGCCTTGTTGGGTTATTTTTCTGTTTAGCAAGTCCAACAGCAGCTTCCTCAGCAGTTGTGATTGGGAGGCTCCAAATCCATAGCAGGGCTGCAGTTTGGGGAGGCAGTGAGCCAGTAGAGCCTTTGTGTTGCTTTGGCTCCTCAGACACTTCCACGAGCTGATGCAACTAAATAACCTGGCAGGAAGCTAACCCAGAAGAAAAATTGGCTGTCTAGTATTTTGCTGGTGTAGTAAGTAAAACTTGGGTCACAGGAGGTCTGACAGGCACCCAAACATGAATAATGGAGGGGAATGAACTGCTGAGAGTGGTAATGAGGGAGCAGAAATACTCCCACTCCCAGCATTGAGGCCACTAAAAGGACTTGGCACTCACAGGATGTCAGCCTCAGAGACAGTAAATGTGAGACAACCAGGCTACATCTGTAAAGGGTGGAAGGGTGTTTAATTACCCTTGAAATTGGTCGCTCACAGGGTGAGAGAGCAAAGATGGGATGTTGGTCAGAAGATCATTAAAAATGTTAATACTATAGTAGCACAAATCCCCCAGAGTCAGCAGCAGTGCTTTGGAAATGCCAGTGCTGTGTGTGTGTAAAAAGGCACATCGTGCTTTGACTGCCTGATTATTCCAGCACGTGTTTTTGGTAGGGATGCTAAAGAATACTCCAGAGGCACAATTGGATAGCTTTCAAACTTTACCAGCAAGAACTGATTAGTCAAGAAGTGGAGGATGTGGACTGAGGGGGAGGAGAGAGTGAGTTTCAACTCGATCTGCTTAATGGTATTTAATCTAATTAGGGTAATAGTGGATATTTGTAAACTGTAAGTTTAATTTTGAGACAGAAATCTGTATATTAGATTTGTAAGAGCAGGTGTGAAGTCAGAACAGTGTAGGCAAGTACCAGATCCAGGAGATCAAGCTGACCTAACCAGAGATAGCATTTCATCTGCTGTATTTAATGTTTCCCAGACCTAGTGAGGACAAAAACTGTGGGGCTTTTTTGTTTGTTTCAAACAGAAGAACATTTAGCTTCATCTTGCAGTTTAATATGTCCTAGGCTATCATCAACCCTTGCCTTGTTTTTTTGCACATTGAAAATAAAATAGTTTTAAGCATACTGGAGTTATTCAGCTCTTAACTGGGAAAATGAGCTGTATTCAGTGCCAACAGTATAAAATGTATAATTTTCATATAAAAATACTTACAAATTATATATCTATAGTAAAGTTGAGTGCTCTGGAATTTTTATGTGGTGTCTAGAAATAGGGATGCTTTGCATTAATTAGATGTTCAGATTTCAGCGTTGTCTGCATAAAGCATATACAGTAGAAAATTTCTGTTCTTGTCAAAAAACTGTCTGGTTTACTGCTTCTGTATTGCCTACCCCAGGAAGGCATGGCTGTGGTGTACACCCAAAGCCTGATTTAGAAGCAACTATAACTCAGTAGCTGGCTCCTCAGATCATCACAGGAACTGAAGTTGGGCAGAAAGTTCAAGGCTAATAGAGTAGAACTTTGCCTTTCAGTTGTTCTTGATAAAAACAGGTTTTAGGAGTCCTGTTGTGAATTGTGGAAACAGCCAGTGAAGAACATTTTTGTGGTCAGTCTAAAACTGAAGAATTAGCACAAAAGTGGGGAGCTTCTTAAGCCATGGCAAATGCGGAATACCTGATGAGTACGGCACAGTGCCTGCTGGCTGGTCTGCTTACAATTTTGTTCATCTTCATTGACTTGTGTGTGCATAAATATTAACCTGTTCTTGTTTTGCTTTGTAATATTTTAGTGGCCTTCAGTGGTCCAGACTTAGTTTGTAGTAGTATTTGTGAGGCAAATCTGACTATATTTTCCTTTGAATATACATCCTTTAAAATGACATCTGGTGATCTTCCTGTTGACCAGTTTGCAGCACTCGTTTTGAGTCACAAAGTGGTAAATGCTTTAATGTTTTTAGTAGAAATAACTGCTCTTTCCATCCTTAATAATCACTTTCCTCAGGTGCCTGCTTTTATTGGTTTCGAAATGTGTATCCCTTATAGCTTTGAACACTTAAAACATCTGTTTATTATTTGTGCAATACACTTTAATTTTTGTTTTTAAGATTGCATATGGAAGTCGTAAGTCTTGTTGCTGAACTTTATTAACCAACTGGTATGCAGGGACTGACCATATGAAAGCAAATACAACAGATTTGCAAGCTGCTTTGTAACTCTAAAAAGATGGCACTCTATCCATGTGTTGTTTATCAGTTCATTTATCTGGGTTTTTTTTATATTTGGCAGTTCAACTTCCATTTTAAATTTCCAAAACAGAAAAGCCCTCATTGATTTTTAAACTCTTGTTGCCACTTTCATTTTGGTTAAGATGAAATACAGTTGCTTGCCTCTTGTGCTTTTTAAATGTCTTTTGTATTTTTGGCAGAACATTTTCCTTGCTTAAGTTAATTTTCAACAAAATGCAAAGCTTGGTCTGCTGTGGAAAACTTTCTAGTGTCATCTTTGAGCATATCTTCAAAGAGGAAAAGCTTCACAAAAATCCCCATGTAGATCTAGACAAATAGGGGTTGTGATAGGTAATGCCATTATAATTTGATTCTCACCCCCCTTCAAATTGAAACCTGTTGGATTCACAGCAGGGAAAAGTTCTTGTAAATGCTGATGGGCATCGCCTTTACTATAGTGCAAATGAAAAAGTAATTCCAAAGACACTGAAAATACAGCAAAGCTCTTTTCACTAGCAGAGTGTACTATTGTTATCCTCTTTGAAACTTATTGCTCTTATCACCAAATAGCTCAGCATGGACCTTTTCACCTTACCAGTGTGTACAATTGTCAAAAAATTGTGAAACTCTCATTGACAAGAATTAATTGTGGATGATGGTAAAGAAGGACTATAATTACCCAGTTTTGAACAGGTATGCTAAACCTACAGACTTCTGTCCTTAGAGTCCTGTCAGGGAAGAAAAGTCCTTGAAAGGACTAAAACACTGTGAGGTATGAGATTTTTATGTGGAATTAGCATATGTGGTGTGCTTGTTGAAAAGACTCTCCAGAGTAGAGATGTTGGGCTCACGAGATGAAAACAGAGCTTGTGTAAGCTTTGCTGTGCTCTTACTGTGGTGTTTAGGGTGTTGTTTTTGTTCTTTTAGTCTCCTCTTGAAGCATGACAGCGTTGGTTTGGATGAAAGCAGCCTGCTAACACATAAAACAAGTAATTGATCTGTCTTCTTCAGCGTGAATGCATTCCATAGTTTGCATTTTTTTGAAACTTTTATAAGTGTTCCCACCACATCATTACCAAGAACGGAGAAAACTTGAATGTCAGAATTTCGTGACAGAACTGTCCTCCATCCTCTCCCACGTGAACAACTTGATTCTGATGATTCCAGAAAAAATGTTCACTTCCCATCACAGTGTGGCAGTGGTGTCCCTTGGCTTAATGCAATGGAGATGTGCTTTTAGAAATGGTGCTTGCAGGTTTATCTATCTCTAGGGAATGGATGCTTAACAGAAGTCATAGTCTTGTGCCTCAAGTGGCAGAGATAGGCAGTTCTGAAATAAACATTCTAGGGCTGTCAGCAGGGCCAAAGACTCATCTAAACTTTGTCCTTAGAGAGGCAGGAATAATTTCATCAGTAGTGTGCAGACTGGGCATTTGAGATCCATACACACTGTTCTTAGCTGCTGCTGACTGGGCAGGAGAAGTCTCTTCTGAGGAGAAGACTGACAGACAGAACAAATAAAATAGGAAATAATTCCTGCCTCGCATCTTTCTGTTTCATCACTCAAGTAAAATTCAGTTCTGCTTAACAGTGTGCAGAGAACATGTATGGATGTCTCACAGTTTCTTTGTGAACTGAGATTCTTTCTATAGTAAGTGATAGAACTCAAAAGCCTGATCAATCATTATTATGAGATTAAAGTGAAGCTTACTTCATTCCTTAAAGAGAATCATAGAACAGTCTGGGTTGGAAGAGACCTTAAAGATCATCGAGTCCTAACCCCACACTAGACCAAGTTTCTCAGAGTCCCATCCAACAGGCCTTGGACACTTCCAGGGGTGGGGCATTCACAACTTCTCTGGGCAACCTGTGCCAGTGCCTCACCACCCTCACAGGGAAGAATTTCTTCCTAACATGTCATCTAAACTACCCTCTCTCTGAAGGACATGTATTTTTTCTAGAGATAAATTTGTTGACTTGAGGACTGATATCCTGGAATTGCCTGAAGAAATTTGTTTCGTCTACTGCAGTGTCTCACTGCATCTCTAAAAATGGAACTGAGTGATACTTGGTTCTAATGTTTCTCCCTACATCAGTAATTCAGCCATGTTTTAGTATGACTTGACTTAACTCTGCAGACCATCCAGTTAGACCAACCTAAACAATTGCAAACCATATTTACACTTTGAGTTCATTTAACCAAAATTGTTTAAGCATTAGGTAAGTGAAATTAGATTAAACTTTATACAATTGCACTAATTTTTTGAGATACTTAATGTCTGAAAACCTAAATCTGTCTTTCTGTTTTTCACAGTGCTAAAGGGCAAGAAACAATTGTCAAATAAAATGTAGATATGAAACTCTTACAAAGTAAGACTTGCATATATAAACTCTTTCTCTGCAATTAATTATCACACTGAGTAGATCTTGTGGTGATGTCCAGCTTTAAAGATACTCTGGGTTTGCAATTTTACATACCTCATACTTGGCCCAGTGATGTCATTTATTCTGTTACTCCATAGTCTCTATTCTTTGAATGCTGTTGTGTTTGGCAAAAAGAAAAAAAGGAAAAAATGCAAACACCCACCCTCACCACCTCCACCTCTAATTCTGGAAAGTCCACACTGATTAACACAGATTTTGTCAGTTGTAGATCAAGTTGCTCTTCTTTGACAGTGATGCAGAATGAAGGCAGCCTTACAGGACTGCTTGGGCTGTGTCTTCTGGGAGGCTGTTTCATGTGTGGTACATGATTACATTTTTACCAAATGAATGGAATAAATATTTACTGCTGCCATGAAAGTTTTACATATGTTCATTAGGCGTTGAATAAATAAAACACTTGGAGTATGTAACATGTAAATACTGATGGCTCTTCTCTTTTCAAAGTGTCTTTGTTTATTCCACCCCAGGAGATGTGGTTCCAAAACATTCCCTCAAGTGCTAAGGTGGGTATGTCTTCACAAAGTGTGTGCAGCAACTCTGAATGGCTTTACAACAGAATTCCTAAGGATCCAGTCAAACAAACAGAACACAAACAACTCTTGTTTAAGCAGTACTCCAGATGAGCACAAGAGCAATTTATGCTTTCTCTTGTAGTCGTGAATAATGATCTTTAATGCAGTGTTCTTAACAAGGAACACAGTGATCCTGTTTATAATTCTTGTTATATTAGAGTAGCCTGACTGCTCTGCTTTTCGTTACTAATTTTCATGTCCTGGGGCTCTGGCATGGACTTACTGAGTTCCTTTTAAATGCTGTTTAACTTTCAGCTTTTCTGTCTTTGAATTACTGTTCTCTCAAAGATTTGACAAGCTAAAACTTAACTGTGCTGTGCATCAAGAAACACAGAGGTTAGGGAGAGAGCTATTTCTTGAAAGAGAAAAAACTTAAATATTTCTATGTTTGTAGAATAAAACTTAACCTTTTCTGGGTTTTGCATTCAGGAGGAGTAGGAATGAATTTTCCTTTAATGTAAAATAAGAGTGAGCTGTTGGTTATTACCTGATGTATTAAAGATGAATATTGCTTGCATTTTGGGGTTACTCAGTATTTCCTTAGTGATGGTTAATTAAGAACAATGTTCTTTCTCTTGCTGGCCTGAACTGTGTGTTGCTCTGATTGTGAGCAATCGACCTTGTACCTGGGAAGAACTCCAGTTCCATTTGATGGTTTTTTAACAACAAGGTAGAACATAGAAATAATGGTAACTGTCAGTATTCTTCCTAACTTGAACACTCTGTGGCCTTGAGTAGATCCTGAGGAAATGGAGAGACCTCAGAGACTCAGGCTGTGCTTTTCCTTAGCGTGCCTGTCATTACCACTGTGTCAATTTGAGCTGAGCAAGTCTCCCTAGGAAATTAGAATACATAATGAGCCTTACAGTGGTTCAGTGCTTTATTTCTGCAGTTGATCACATCTTTGTTGCCAAGTCAAGGCATAAAATATAACTATGCTAAACATGCACATTTGCTGCAAATCCATATCCTTTTCCTAATCCCTTTCCACTGCCTCAGTGATGAATGCCATATTAATAATATTGGAGAGGATGTGGAGGTGCTTTTCAGGGGAGTCTTTGTGCAGCTCAAGCAAAATGAAGCTTGGTTTTCAATTTGCTCTTCCAGAGGAGCTCTTGGTATTTTTAGTTCACACCTTGGAATCAAGTCACTTTCAGCATTAAGTAAGAAACTAATTTCTTTAATCCCCTTTCTACAGACAGAAGATACAAGCTAGAAACTAATCAACTTTTTCACAACAGAAAGCAGAGACAACTGGAAGTGGCACCAAAGAAAATCAAGGAGAAAATATGGCCTATTTTGTTACTCTGAAGTTGAATATTTGTCTCTGAAAAGGAACTAATGAACCATCAAGTCCTGGTGCCACTGGCAGTCACTTCTTATAGTTCTTGGCATAATTTTATGTTGCTTCTTCTTAGGTACTTTGCTGTAGGTATCCTTACTGGAAGGTTTCTTTGCAATTCTCTAGTTAGGGTCTGCAGAACTTTCTGGTTTTCACTCCAGCTGCTTTCTCACCCAGGCTTTGTTCACCTTTTCTCTAGCCAAGAGGTTTGTCATTTCCCATGGTCACTGCAGTATTATTTCTGTGTATCTAATCTCACTTGATTTTATTTTTCTTGAGCACAGGCGAATAGGACTGTGAGGAGTACTCTGGATGGGATCACTCACCTACATTCAAAGGAAAATAAATGGTCATCCAAAAAAATGAATGGTCAAAAACCCTTTTATTTTTACTTGCCAGTTTATATTCCTTTTGACAGGTCTATGTAGTTTTATCTCTTGATGTTATTTTACTTTTATGTGTTCTATCTTCACAAGTTGGTTTTTTTTTCCACTGGTGTCATGTCCCTCTTGCACACTCCATGCTTAAACATGCATCTTTTTGAGGGGAATGAGCCATAGGTTATCAATTAATTATCACTGGGATACTTCTTGAGAATATTTTCCTCCACTTCAGATAGAAGCCCCAGTTTGACTTTTGTACTTCAAACTGGAATGTGTATTTTAAGTTGGTAAGCTCTAGTTTGGTTCTGTTTGCTTTTGTAAGTGGTGCCTATAATTTTCCAAGCCTTTTCTACTCGCAGTTAATGATTTTTTCTTTGGGATCCTAAACTTTTTTCTCTTCATTTCCGCTGATGCTAAGGGTGTCAGATGGAAAAAATGCAGGAAAAACTGGCAGATAAAAACATGGAGAGGAGAACTCTCAGCAGGGAACAAAGAATGGACAAGAAGAGAAAGGACTAAGCTTGTTGTGTTTTCTGGTCAAGTAACAAGAGTTATAATCCTGGATGGAGGGGAGAGGCTTGGGGAGTTATTATATAGGAGGGCCACCAAGGTGATCAGAGGGATGGAGCACTTCTCCTGTGAGGAAAGGCTGAGAGAATTGGAATTGTTCAGCCTGGAGCAGAGAAGCTTCATGGTGACCTGATTGTGGCTTTGGGAGTACCTGAAGGGAGCTTACAGGAAAGATGGGGAGACACTTTTGCCAAGGACGTGTAGTGACAGGACAAGGGTCTTTAGAGTGAGAGTAGGTTTAGAGTGGGTATTAGAAAGAAAATCTTGACTGTGAGAATGGGACACTGGAAAGGGTTGCCCAGAGAAGTTGTGGATGCCCCATCCTTGGAAGTGTTCAAGGCCAGGTTGAATGGGATTTGGAGCAGCCTGGTCTAGTGGAAGGTGTCCCTGCCCATGGCAGGGGGTTGGAACTGGATGATCTTCAAGGTTCTTACCAACCCAAACCATTCTGTATTTCTATGATTTTTGTAAAACAATGTGAGTGTGGCAGTAAGGTCTTAAGAGCATTGAAGGTAGTAAATGTTGCATGTAGAAAACATCTACTTAAATATAACAAACAGGCATTTATGACAGTTTGAATGTCATATTAATTTTTAAAAGAAGACCCTGTTTCACTTTGTATTGTGGTGCAATAGCAACTGACTCTCATTTCTTGCCTGTTCCACCTCCAGGAGATGCTCTTGTTGCTGTAAATGATGTCGACGTGAATTCCGAAAACATAGAAAGGGTTTTGTCTTGCATTCCAGGTCCTATGCAGGTACAGTAGCTGAACATTTATTCCAAATGTCCTCTGTATGAGTTAGTACTGTTTGTAGCCTTTTTTTGCCTGAGAAAACAAAATTTAGGTGGTCGTTTTCTTAGAACTTCCTCAGTTACCTTTTGAATGTGTTGCTTGACTTCAGTCAAAATAGAGTAGAAACTTCAAAGTTTAATTCTGGTAAGTTATGTGAAAATAGACTGATGTCAAACTTAAAAATAAACATGTCAACAGAACAGTAGTGGATATTTTGCCAATTACTGTATTTAAAATGGTAATAATTGCTCTGGAAATACTTAAATGGAATAATTATATCTTCATCGACAAACAAAACTCACAAATGACAAGAGAGTAAAAAGAAGCCTGAATTAACAAGCAGTGCTATTAAAAATATTGAAGAGCATTTAAATGGAGAAATTGATACTGATTTAATATTTAAATAGAAAAAATAAATGGTTTGGGTTCTAAGAGCTGTTAGATTGAATACTTTTAAGATCTTTCAAAACTCAACAGTGATGAAATTTATAGAAGTCAGTAATAAAAACTGATTTAAAACAGCCAAAAAACCTAACTTGATGAATAATGTTTCTTCCCCCAAAAACTACTGCATATATCTTTTCTTCTAGCTGAATAATAATTTTGGAGTTCTAATAAAGAATTAGATAAGTAATAAAGAATTAGGTAGGTATTTCAGAACTAAACCAGGACAGCATTACTTATCTAGGATGTTAGTAGCATAAAATTTAATATTTTGAGTTATTCTGCTTAAACCCACTTCCTGGTGGACAGGAAGACAAGATAAAAGTTGCAACTTAGAGGTATGAGCAGGAGCAGGTTAAAAATTACAGTGTCTCTTGGTAGTTCCTCTTTAGGCAGAATATACAAGGTGATGACAATAATAGAAATGTTTTAAAGTTCAGACATAAAAAGAAGTGGAAATTTTATGTTTTGTAAAACATAAAAATTCTGTTTGCAGCTTGCATAGTACAAGTTCCTGTGGAACTACATCTGCAGCTGCAGTGAGATGGAGTGCTGGGATGTCAGTTCAGGAAGCTTTCCAAGATAGTTGACAGTCTGAAGTTTGCCTGAGCTACTGGAGTTGTGGTCAGGTACTGGCAGAGCTCCACCAGAGAAAAACCCTGTCTTGTCAGTCTTTGACCAAATATGGAGTTGCTGTGACTGTTATTAAATACAGAATGATTAAAAAAGCAGAGATTATATAGTTGATGTAATTGTATCCTTCCTAGATTAGGGTATAGGTATGACTTGTTGCTAAAATGCAGTGCAGCCCTTTGTGGAGCAGTTTCTTGTGATGCAATGTTAATGTTTACGCTGTCAGTGAATCTGTCAAGTAGGCAGCAATTACTTGAAATGTGTAACAGTTTGTCGTGTTGGCTTTCCAAATCCCTTTATTAAAGTGCAATTACTCCTTTTCTACTGTGCAGTTTGAGTCAAGGCACAAGAGTGATGGCTAGAATAGACCAGTGGAGATTTAAACACAGAGTTCTGGTTTTTTTGCAGAGTAGAACACTGCAATCATGCTGCCAAAGGAACAGAGGGTTGTTGTGTCTGATATTTTGTAATACAAGCAAAATTGTTACTGTGTTCTCATTCATCTTACATTTCAAACTATAAAAAAAGTGCAGTTTAAAGCCTTTTTACTTACATACAGGTTATTTCCAAAAGTGAAGTCCCTGCTCTTCTTGATGTTAAAAATTGCTGGAATTAATCTCAAAAACTTAACTACCTAGATTCTCTCAGTTGCAGCATATGACGTATCTCATTATTATATTTCCAGAATTGTGGGGTTTTCTTAGTTTAGGCACTTAGATCTAGGCTTGTAAGGGCTAATTTAGTGTATTTACTGAGCAAGAGAAGTCCAAATGCTACATCAGTCCTTTTTTTTTGCATTTCTGTAATCAAAATAGTTGCTGTTTCCTAGCACCACAAGACAGAGAAGACAGAATAGGAAGGGCAAGACATGCTAAAAGAATATATTCTTTATCCTGATAATCAGAAGTTATAGAACCGTTTTACACAAAACTTTCTAAAAATATCCAGCCTGAAGCAGACATGTAGAATCAGAAATTTCAGCCTGAAATTTTGAATTACAGTTGTGCAAACTGTAAGCACATGGAAAACGGATACTTAAAACAGGAAATGGCAGGCAGTCTTTAAAAGGCAGGCAATGCCCCCAGCTCTCTCTGTAATAAAATCCATATTCCAAGCCATACAGCTTTCTTGCAGATGAACAGAACTCATGGGACAGACCAGTGGTATAACAGCTACATTTTCTTTTTCTACACTGAGAAATGTATAAGAGTATTAAGCAAATTAAATACAGGGTGACCTTCCAATCATTATTTTCCAGCTTCCAGCAGTTAATAGTTAAGAACTTGTAAAATCAGTTAAGGGTTTGTATGTTCTCCTTTGTTTCTTAAAATTCCTTTGACCTCCACAGCATCCTGTAGCAGTGATTTATGTAACTGATTTGTGTTTTGTTAGTTATCATTGGCTTTCAAATTGCCATCTAATTAGGAAAAATTATGAGAAAAAGTTAACTGTCCCTGTCTTATCCTTCCATGGCTGTGGAGAGCTCTGTCATGTTCCACTTCTGTCACATTTCCTAAGCAAAAAAATTATGATCCATATCCCTCACAGTTTGCTGTTCCTGCCACCTTCTTGCCATTTGATTAAATTCTTTTTGAGAACTGTTCCAAGTATTGAGAACAGGTACATGATATATAGAGTGGAATACTAATGCTTTTCCCATCCTTCATGTCATTTTCTTTTCTGTTTTCTGTTGTGCATTGAACTGATTTTCTTTAGGAGAACTGGAATCAAAGCTGTGGAAGGTTTCATAGTTAGTACTTATAGAAGGGAACTTCAGTAGTCCTATTTAATCAGGTCCTGCGCACTGCTCAGGATGAGGATTGATTTCTTCTCCACAAAAAACCCTGAAGTTTTTTATGATGTGTAGAAATGCAGTCTGTTGGTCTTTTTCGATTACAGTGATGTGGGAGGCAGCATAGATGACTGCAGGATGAAAGAGAATTAAAGTTCTCTTCAGTCCAGTTTGTTTTGAGCTCTTCCCTGGAGCATCATATGATTGTGTGTCTAAGACAAGACAGACTGAGTTTGTTTTATTTAAAAACTGAGAGACTAAAAGATAGACTGCAGCAAGAATGACATCTGTGTGTCATTAGTGCAGAGACTGTAGCCTAAGTGTCATGAGTAAATGTCCACAGACAAGATGTAGTAGAAGAGAAATAACTATTGAGCCTTGAGGAAATCTGCAAAGATTTAAACAGGGTATGAGGAAAATGCTCTGAAATATATGCAGATGGCGTGACAGAGAAACAGAACTGAGTCACATAATGCTGGGGAAGAAAACATACACTTGTGAAACTGTCAACTATCAAGGGTCTTGAAAAGCAGCTGCTTCTTAGCTGGATGTTCCTGCTCCACAAGCCCTGTTAATGTGAAGTGTAAGGAGTCAAAACTGAACTGATGAGGAGAGGGTGAGGGATGAGTTACTGTCAGAAAAGAAAGGGGTAGGACAGGAGAGGAGAGCAGGGTTGACTGCAGTGCTGTACCAGGGAAGAGGAAGAGAAAAGAGAAAAAAGGCTGATAGCAACCCAAATAAGAGGGGAGAACATGAATGAAAAGTGTGGGGAGAGGGAGAAAAGTAGAATGGGAAGGTGGCAGCCAGTGACATAAATGTAGCTGTGAGAGCTGATGATGGCACTTCTCTCTGAGCTCCTTTGACAGGCAGTGGGTGTTTTAAAGCATCATTATTTCTTGCTGGCACTCCTCTCTTGAAGTATGTGTACACACACACACAATTATGAAAATTAGCTGTATTTAAATGTATAAATTACCTCTGCTTGAGCTTCTCAAAATTTATCTCAGCTGGGAAAATATCAATGGATTTTGTTGTATCCGTCCTCAGGCTAAACTGTCACTGATTTTAACAAAGAAGCAGGATTTGGTAAGATGTTTTATGTTCAGAACTTCCATCAACAGGCATGTTCCAGGTATCTCAAGGCAGACAAACAATCTTGAGTAAAAACATACGAAAGAGGGAACTAAAAGCATGCCTACTTAGTCCAAATGTATCTTCAGTCACTGCAGACTGATAAAAAATAAGGTCTCATCCAAGAAAAAATAATTTTTTCTCCTTGGAAATTACAATTTTATGCTCAGTCAAGACCTAGGTGTTTCTCACATCTCCTCCTTTCATACTTAAGACAATACGTTCATTCACAAAACAAAGAAAAAATCACTTTCATCAGTGCTGTGACAATTAACAAACATTTTTGTAAGTCAGTGCTTATAAATTGTAGGTCTATAAAGCAAATTTTTAAACATATTTCCTCATCAAGTTTGGATTGTGTGTTGCTTACAAGTCAGGAAATATGCATTTATTCTAAAATTCCTGGGTTTTAATTTATTTGGTAAATAAGGAATAGTAAACATCATATAATTTTTTGGCAAAATAAGCTTGATTGTCTCAACTTTTAAGTTTTTATTTAAGAGAGGATGCTCTGTTTTTGATCTTTTTTCTTCTAAAGACACAGCACAGCAAGGGATGTAAACAATTTCTATGCTACTTGGTAGTTGTGTAAATTGTTAAATACAGCAGCAAAACTCTTACTTGCTGATTTTACAGTTAGAAAAGTTAATATATTGAAAATGAAAGCTTGATGAAAGAATTGCTACTGTTACAATTTAAGAGACTTTTGCAGTCTAATGTAAATTTAAACGTGTTTCCTTGGGCAAATGTGTCAGTGCACTCAAAATGGCAAAGAAATGCTCAAGAAAAGGCCTTCAGGATATGTAGTTGGGAAACTGCTGACATTTTGAAATAAGTCAAATACTGTGTGTGTTTCAAAGGCAGGGTAATAGGTTTTGTGTTCAAACAAAGCCAGAGCAGTAAGTATATTTTTCCATTCTCGAAACCATAAGAATTAAGTATGAAAACACAGCAAACCACATGCTTACTCACATGATTCATACAGCATGTAATAGCTGGCTTTGTCCTTTGTAATAGATGGTTATGGGGTGCTGAATGTAGAATTGGTTTTCTTGAAACAGCAGGAATTTTGTTTGCTTACATCTTCATCAGTAAAGCTGAGGCTGAGAAAACCTCTTAAGAGCACAAGCTGCATCTGTTTCATCTGATACTGGAATGTAATTGTGAGTACAGCCTCATTTTCACAGTAATTAATTATCTTAATAGGTTAAACTTACATTTGAAACCTCAGTATTTGAGCCTGAAGGAACTTCTCAGCAAAGGAACAAACAGGCCCAGACAAGTATGAACAATCTGGTTCGGCTCCTGTGGGGAGAAGAGAGTGTGGACCTTCAGCAGGCTGTGCAGGACGTGCCTCACATTGTCATGTTCCTCACGCTGAAACTGGACTCTGAGACATCCAAGGATGAGGTATGTGGCTGGCTGAATCAATCTGAGGTGAAAGGTTAACAGCTGACAACAGCTACTGCTATGACATTCCATGTAAAAGAATAAATAAGAAATCTTGCTCATGGTTTCGAGTAGTGAAGCATCTGTAAAAGGTCCATTTTGGCAGAAAGAAGGCCTGAAATTGCAGGGGGGAAGAAACAGCACCGCTGCTGACAAACTCCCCCTGGCCCTGAAGTGGGTTCAGCTGAGCAGCAGCAGTGAGGAGCAAAGCCGAGGTGCATTCCCCAGCGCCGAGCTGTCTCTGCGATGCTCCCCGGGATGTTCTCAACGCCCCTCTCCAGCTGGGACTACGAAATCTGCCTGGTCAAAAAAAACTCCCCCAGCAGGAGCTGTTGGCAGTCCCCAGCCATAATCTGTCTGGCTCCTCCTGGTTTGAAATGCTAATGTGCCTTTTCTTAGAGGGCTCTGGCATGTCTGCTGTTAGCAATCTGCCGCTGATTCTTGCTGGGGCAGCATTTCAGAGCCACTGAAGTACTTTTCCTTTGTCCTGCCTAGCTTCCTTTCACATCTCTCTCCTTTTTGTGTTCTTCAGAAAAATGTTGCCAGCGTACATGTAAGCCATTGTGAGTTAGTGTAGATGTTGTTCATGATGTAGCCATAGCTACAAACTCTCCTCTCTGCACAGGGACACAGATCGGTGTGCAGAGCTGAGGTTGGCCTCTTGCCCAGTCTGAAAATGGCAGGTGGACAAAGTGGACTTTTTAGGGACAGACATTTGGAAAAAGACTCTTCTCCCTTTGTGTGAATTCTCAAATGTAGCATTGTGTCCAAGTGACCTTATATTATGTGTGGTGAGGAGACATCAAACAAAACACGGGGTTTTCCAATCCCCAGGGCTAGGATGGCAGGATATTGATGCAGTGGGAAGCAGAAGAAAGACATTTTGCTTTATCTTCCCTGGAATTTATCCTTAGATTGAGATACTTTTCCTTTTTTAATACTATTTTTCAACTGGTACAAGTCTACCAGTTGTTCTCTTGGTGATGTGTAGTAGAGAAAAAGTGTTACAGCTGCACAAAATGGAGTTTAATGGAGATTAATCAGTTATTTTCTAAAGACAGGGTTAGGGAGGAGAACCCTACAAAATTACATGATGATATAATATCTAGTATTACATATTAGACTGCTGTGTTTTGTGGATAGAACACCTATGGACAGTTGCTGTAGACATAAATTATTTTCTTGACCACATGAACTTTATGAATATTAAAAAAAATAATTTCAGGACCTCTGGCTCCTCTTTTAGTAGGTGAATACACTTGTAAATGCCTGATTGCTCTCCTTTCTTGCCCCGTTACTTCTTTACATTCTCCCAAGAAACAGGATTAATCCTGAACATTGAGCAGAGGTAAAAGAGGGATTGTAATGCTCTTGTTATCCCTTCACAACATGGAATAATTGTTTCCTGAGAAGTCTTGCCAGTTATGCAGCCCCAAATACGTTGAGAGATGCTTTGCTGGTATAATCGAGCTCTTTATAACATTTCCTTACAAAGGAATGCCACCTCCTTTAAGTCATTTGTCTTTAATTCCATTTCTTGAACTTCAAGCAACTTCTATCCTGTAGATATAGTGTTCCAGATTTAATTTAAACAGAACTTTAAATGAGCAGGGAAGTTATGGTACACCTATGCCATACTGCACAATAAAAATACAATGATCCTTTACTATGCTTTGCCCATATCCAGAGGAGGCATAGTATGCAGATCACATCCCTGTACACTATGGCAACTAGAACTAGTAAATAATTCTGCCACTTGTGAGCTTTTGGCACCTAAAATAGAATTAATGAGCTTTAAGACTTGTAAGCTCTGTCTGCTCAGCTAAAAAGGGAAGCACTATTGGGAATAATTTGGGATGTGTATATGCCTGTGGGGGTGTCCCTATGGTAACAGTTTCAGTGAGTAAGGTCAATCCTGCCTTTTTTTATATTTTAGTTTAAGGTAGGTATTACAATTATACATTATTTGTACAAGTGTACAACTCTCACATCTGTGTTTGACCTGATTTTGGGGATACCATGTTTTAAACGGAATAATGTTCCTGTTCCCCCTCCATGATACTGTTACCAGAAGAGTCTGTCTGGGTTTTGGGTTCAGGGAGGATTTACACTTTTAGAAATGAGCTACTTGTCATTTATTAATTCTGTTGTTGTTGGCCTGTGACCTTTGGGCTTGCTTTGAAGGCAGCTCATCTGGTAGTATGTGCTGGACCTTGCTAAATCACTGTTCCCATACATGATAACAGCTCTGGCCTCTTGTTACAGTTGGCTTTTCTTTCCCTGGGAACGTGAACAGATAATTCACAAATGAATTTTGTGCAAAAGCCCCACTTCATAGGTGGAGAGGGGGAAGGTTCTTTCTAGCCATTTGCAGTGCTGTAATTAGAAAACAGCAGGGTTTCTCCAGTTGAGGGGTTGATTCCAGAAAAAAAGATCCTTGTCACTAATGAGTATTTATAAATAGAGTTAATTAAATTGGGTATGAGTGAAGAATTTGTCAGGTCCTTCTGTAATGAAACTTTGCATTCTTTTAGTCTTGATGAAGGAAAATTTTGTAGTGGGTGTTGGCACTGGCTGATTGTGCCTAGTGACATAAATAGGGAGGTTAATCGTGCCTGTGTTTCTTTTGTTTGTGTAGAAAGATAATTTGCTGTAATCTTTGCAGTGGATATACTTAATATTACATGCATTATTCTTGGCCTGTCATGATTTGGCAGAAAGCAATAAATAAGGGGGAATCATGTTTGCTTATTACTGTATTTTTATGTTTGCTGAAATGATACAAAATTTTTGAAAGCGCTTGCATAGAAGATTTATTCTTTTTAAATGGTTAGGAAAAGAAAACTAACTGTCACAAATATTTATCTCTGGAGTTTTGGTTTTGAGATGACTTGTGCAAGAGTAGGCTGACAGATGGTCAGATGAGAAATGTTGATGGTGTATGTTAAAACTTGAGTGCATACATCAGTTATGTTTTATGCTATACATGTAAAACAGCTAGGTAGGGTTATACAGAGAGAGACTGGAGTTTTCATATTCTTATTTTTAGTGTTGATGAGCTGTATGCTTGATGATTTAAGTCAGAATTTAAGTATTGAAAGAACCATACAAATACTAGAATTATAGACTGACAGAATAGTTTGGTTGGAAGGGACCTTAAGGATCATCCAGTTCCCAGCCCTGCCCTGGGCAGGGACACCTTCCCCTTGACCAGGTTGTTCCAAGCCCTGTCCAACCTGGCCTTGAACACTTCCAGGGATGAGGCATCCACAGCTCTGGGCAACCCCCTCCAGAGCCTCACCACCCTCACAGTCAAGAATTGCTTCCTCTCTTTTGGCATCAGATTTATTAGCAGTGTACTTAAAGCCGCAGTGGCCATGCTGTTTGTTGTTTTACATTTCTCCATGTAATAATGATTTTAAATAAGCCATACTTTTCTATAAAGTAGAGAAGTTAAAACTGTCAGAAACATTCATGTGCATTTTAGAACTTTCCAGTATGCCCATGCAGCCCACTGCTTGTTTCAATACCATATGAGAGGATATGATAAAAGATTTCACGTTTAAAAAAAAAGCAACTGTTGCCACAAAATAGAATTGTTATCTTGCTTTCTATGGGGATTTTTTGGAGGGCTTTTGGTTTTGGTTTGCTTAACTAACAGCTAACTTTCTTCACAGCAAGAAATTCTTTATCAGTACCCCATATCTGAAGCATCCCAAAAACTGAAAAGTGTGAGAGGGATATTTCTCACACTGTCTGACATACTGGAAAGTGTTACTGGTACCGAGATAATCAGGTAAAAGTATTGAAATGTCATTACTATTTTTATTACTTTATACATACATGTACAGCAAACATCAAGTTCTAGACAAAACCAGAGCAACTCAACCTTTTTAGGCAGTAACACCTTAACTACAACAGCATGCCTGAAGTTGGACTGCTCAGCCTGGATGTACATGGATTTGGGGGAATTTCTCTGTAGTGGGTAGCAGTGACTAGGATTTTTTGTTCACTGAAATTGTTTTTAACTCCTTTATAACATCATAGTGTTAACAGAAATACTTCTGGTTTAATTTTTCTAGTTCCTCCCTTTTCTTATGTGAAAAACTGGTTCAAGTTGTTTACTGGAAAGAATCTGACAAGCTGCTCGTCATTGGCCTTCCTGAAGAAAAGTGAGTTTCAAAGGAAAGATTTTGTTTTCCTTTAAATTTTATTTTGCTTCCTCAAATTGTACTCCTCTAACAAAAAAGGCAAGAAAGGGAGGGCTTAAAATACAATCTTTTTGCTGTAAGTGCTTTTTATACCTGTGATCCCACTTTTTTGACTGACTTTATTCACATCCTTTATATATCCATTGTTACAGTTTCTTTCTCATTTCCTCTGAAGCGAATAAGATCCCAGAAATATTTGTAAGTTAGAAAAGAGTAATATTCTAGGATTTGGAAAATTCAAGTATCTTGTAGAGACTGCTGAATAGCATCAGTAATGTTACATATTTGCATGTTCTAGGAGGACTGCTTATTCATGGTAAAGATGTTATAACTATGGCTGTACATTTTAATTTTCATTTGTTAGCATGCCACTTTCTCAGCTGAGGAACATGATTGAACATGTTGTCAGGACCTTGACATTCATGTACAGTTCTTTGGACAGGTGAGTTCTTTCAAAAGTATTTTCTTTTCAGTCACTCATTTTTCATTGGTGCTCACTGAAAAAGACAAATAGTAGGATTAATTTTAATGTTTTCCAGGATTTTCTTCACACGTTGCTTTACATTTGTGTAAAAACCAGAATTCTGTTCTTCTTGCCTTTTAGTTTCAGTCTTAACATGAGTAAGACACTTTTTAAGCAGTCTTTTTTACTTCACAAAGTTTTGTCCTTGACTGGATGAAATCATTCACATAATCCAAGACACTGTGGATGTCAGCAGCACTCTGCAAATGTTACCCTTTGTGTTCACTCACTGTCTGTAAAACGTGTGTGTTTTAATAGAGTAAACACTCTGGACTTCTCAACTGCATTTGGCAGAGTGACCGTCTTTCTCTGCTCTTGGAAATCACCCAGGAACTTTTCAGTCTGACTGTTACCTAAATAAAATTGCCCAGGTAGATGAGTCATATTCTTGCATTTAATTCAGGATTAATGTGTGTATGCCACAGAGAAAATAAGAAATCTCACTTTCCAAAAGGATGAGACTGATGTTTCACCCATCTTGAGATGCCCTAGGACATCTCCTATAATACCATACTGTTTTGGTTTGTTCTTTATTTGTAGGTACTGCCTGGATATTAGCCTAGTGGGTTTTTTCATGTTAAAAACACATCCAAATGCAGCATCGTGCTGTAAAGAGACTCGTGTAGAGCTGAGGGTTATATAAACAAGCAGCAAACTTCTCAGTGTTATTCTAACTTGGAGTTCATGTTTGTTCAGTGCTTTTTGCCAGGTGGAAAATGTTTCTCGCCTGGATCATTTTTTCAACCTGTTCTTCCAGCGCGCGCTCCATCCCGCGCGGCTGCAGCGCAGTGCCGGCCCCGGGGCCCAGCAGCAGGGTCCCTGCACTGCCCTCTTCCTGGACAGCCTCCCGGGCCTGCGCTGGCTGACCCTGCCTCAGCACATCAAGGTATTGTCCTTTGCACATCCCTCTAGGAAAAGCTGCATGGGAGAGGCCAGTAAGTCGATGCAGGTATCTTCTGCTCTTCCTGTGTAATTTCCCTGAGTGATTTGCCCATCCCAGACCAGCTCTTTTCCTACAAGATCCTCAAGTTTGGAGCTACACTGTCATTCCCACAGGAAATGGATGGCTGCTGTGAGTGTAGTTTGGTGACTTTAGAGTTTCCTAGGAAGAGTAGGGAAAGCAGGCCCTGCTGTGGAGCTGTATGTAGCTGTAGCCCATGTATAGCTCATCATTTAGGAGAGCCATTTATAAATGGCTGTTGCAGAATGAAAATAAATATCCATCTGTCATTTGTTGACACCAGACAAGTACACCTTTTCTGCACTTCTGTCAGGTTACCTCCATATTAGAAACTGATTTGTGCTTTAAGCAGTAGTAAGACAAAAAATAGATTACAGTAAATAACATTGTATCTGCCAGTTGTGAACCTCACTTTCATTACTTTATTATCTGTGATTCCAACTTAAAATATGTTAGTCTTGTCATGGTAGAGTTTGTTTTTTAATGAGTATTTGCTGTGATTTAATGCAAATAGAACAGCTGGGAAATTTTAAACTCAGAGTTTTCTTTCATGGAGAGACCCAGCTATTTATAAGTTTGTAGATAACACAGTTAAGGCTAATTCTAATTATTACAAAATGATTCTAATCTGAGCTGAGCATAAACTCCATTATCCAAACTTATTTCATCAGCAACAATGACAAAAAAAAAAGAACATTGTACTTGCTGAACTTAAAGAGGCTGTGCAATGGAAGTTTAAAATTGCTTCTCAAAATGGCTCTGACAGGCCTGAGTCTGGATGTTCAAAATTACCTTTCTTCTGCAGTGGCATATTCTGTAATTTATAGGTCTTTATTTGAAGATGATATTAACTAGAACTTTCCTGCATTTCTGACTTTTATGGTTAACAAGACCTCAATGTATCATTTTCCTGGGAGTGTTTGAAGGGGATGAAGGCATAAATCTTTCCATTTACTACTGACAGAGTTTGCAGGAAGATTTCAGGTGTGCTATGATTCAGTAATAGTTGTCAGGGATGTTGCAACTTATGCATCAGTCCCTGCTACTGTTTGCCTTCTCCCTTTTCTCCTTCAAAGGAGAATTGTCTTCTCCTTTAGTTGCAGACTGAGAATTACTCAGTTCTTTTCCCCTTGCCCTGCAGTGTATGTCCAGATACACTTTTGCTAAGTATGTCCTTGAGGTCAATGTGAAAAGGGTAGAGGTGCACACACAGAATAAAAAAATCATGGAGTGGTTTGGGTTGGAAAGGACCTTTAAAGGCCATCTAGTCCAAAACCCCTGCAATGAGCAGGGACAGCTTCAGCTAGATCAGGTTGCTCAGAGCCCCATGTCACCTTCCTCTCACTTGCAAAATCCATGCTCCATAATTGAAGGGAGTAAAACATTTATAAAACATTTATGTAACATTTAACTGTAGAATGTGGTCAGTCAGCAACCAAATAGGAATTTGAAATGCAACTTAGTCCACCTCTAACCGTTGTCACACTTTTGTTGATCAAGGTTTTTTCCATGGTTTTTTCTTTCTTCTCCACTTTCTGTAGAGAAACTCTGTTGTGCTTTGCTCTCCAGTTTAGCTTGCAGGCTGTTTTTTTTCCTTATAAAATGGTAAGTTTTAAAGGGATTTAGAAAACAGCATCGTTGATAGTTATGATACAGACATCACTTTCCAGAGTTCTCTGAGATCATTTTCCAGAAAAGCCTTGTTGTTGCAGAAGATGACATTTCCAGTTAGTGTTTTGGTGAAGATCTTTCTATTCTATAAGGAATATAAAATTAAAACTGTCAGTTCTTTGGGCAGAAAGCCATTTACATTGTGACTGGGGGAAAGCTGAGAGACTGGTTAGCTCTGGACTTCCAGCAGCCTCGCTGACATTTCTCTGGAAACTGGCTGTACTTCAATTAGAGCCTGTTAATACAGCCCAAGAAATTTGTAATCATGGGATTTAGGTTCTTTTCATTAAGTAGCCCATTTCTGTCATGAGTTTCAGTGCCTAGTACCAAGGAAAGTACTGTTAGGAAAACTTGCATTAACCAACAGAAATAAGGAAGCTTAAAGCAGTTTCAATAGATAGCATTCAAAGATAATGTGTGAGAGAGTTTTGGCAATTTCCATAGAGACAAAAAACTGTAATCCATTGGGTAAAAGATTTTTCTGATAACTCAGTTGGGTGCAACAGTGTGTCAGGTTTGTCTCTAGACCTCATGTTTTATAGCATGCTGAAAGTAAGAGTGACATCTCCTTTGTACCAAACACTGGGTTCAGCAGGCACACCAGCAGAGAAATTGTACAGTTCCAAAGAGCAGGGAAATAAACAGCAGTTAGGAAGGAGTTTTCTTTATTCTGGTAATTCAAGATGCTCTTGATATTTGATGTTACTAATGAAAAATAGGTGCAAGTTTGTATTTGTGAATCCTAATCTGAGACCTGCAAGACAGAGCAAGCTATGCTATTATTGGAAGTTCATGTGCTGGAAACCTCCAGTCAAAAGTTCTGTTTAAATATTTCAGATGGAAATTGACACAGCACTGAGTGATCTGGAAGCAGCTGACTTTGCAGAGCTGGTAAACATTTTGGTTTTGTTTGCTTTGCACAGTATCTCCTTGCCTTGGTGTCATATTCAGTGGTTTAAACAAGCTCTATTTTCAAAATCCATCAACCTTTTTTAATCAAGTGGGAGTCAAAGCAGTTTATCCTGAATTTCTCTCCATGCTTCATATTATAATTTATTATAATCCTGTAGGATTATTCACTGAAAATCCATGATTTAGTATAATTTAAGTCCATGGGATGTCTACAAAAAAAACCACTAACTTCCCCACAGGTGATTGTTATTACATTTCTTCTTTGTATAAACAACTGTCTCCTTCCCAAGCAATTGTGAATAAACCTGGAATCATCTATGGAGCAGAACTTAATTTTCCAGTTTAGTGAAAGCAATTACAAATTATGCTCCTTTTTAACACTGTTAGAGGAGGTAACAGTAATTTACTTAAGTAACTCTTGGCTGTGCAAGGTGTAAACATATTGACATTTCTGCTTTACTCTGTAATGAAAGAGCTCTCTCAAGCTCATGTTCCAGAACAGTTACTTTAAAATTCTATTCAAAAGAATCACTGCACTAAACAACCTGGATGATTATTTACAGAAAGCAGTGTTTATAAGTTACAGTTTATTGCACAGGAATTGATTGCACCCACTGAATTTAAAATGCAGTACATTCATCTAAAAACAGTGCTACTGATTGGAGAGCCCTGGGCATTAACAGATAAATGAATGGGGATATTTTGGGTAAAATGTCAAATACTGGAAAAAAAAATGCTTTGGCTTGAAAGTTTTACTCTAGGAGGGCCCCTGGTGTCAGTAATTATGCTAAAGCTACTTTCCTGTTGCCTGTGAGAATGAACATATCCTAACAAAAATAGTGTATGGATACATAACAATTAAATAGGAAACTAGTTATTTTGAGCTGAAACTTTTAGAGAAAATTGTAATGACATGAAATTCAATGATGGAGGCTAAAAACTTGGTATTTCCCTTAACTGCTCAGTGTTAACTGCTGTAGTGGTAATAAGAGGTGGTCAAATATGAAAGTATTAAATAATGTATTGATTACAATTGACCACAATTAGTTCACTTGCATTTGGTACTCTGAATTAAAAATTACACAATGCCTTTTTTTTATTTTCCCTACAGTCTGAAGATTATTTTGACATGAGAAGATTGTATGTGATTCTGGGCTCTTGTCTCTTTTACAAGGTAGTATTAATGATTAAGACCTAAAGATTAGGAAAATGCATCTAGAAATCTAATTTAGTCTTTCAGACTCTCATGAATATTAAATGAATGTATGGTTGATTTAAGCATGTATTTCTAGTAGCAGACCTAAAATTTGAACACAATAGAAAAAAAATTGTGTTAGGAAATGGTATGTACTCTATGAACAGTAAGAACAAAAATACTTCATTAAAACTGGAATTTTTTGGTGTACAATCCAAGGGTTGGAAAGAGAGAGTAAGAAAGTACTAAGAGTGAGTTCAACTGAGACTGTAGGATACTCTAATAGGAAATTTTTGTTCATTTCCATTTTTTAATTCAAAAAATGAACAGGTGATCTGTCTTTTAATCTGTCTTTAAAGCCAAGACTTGAGAAATTGTATTGACAGTTTTTTTAACTTTGGCCTCATTCATAAATTTCTTCGCCCTTAGTAAATATAGACAATGTAATCAGCAGTATAAAAAGGAAGGTAACAGCCTTTGCTTTAAGAAAACTGCATTTTATCAGGCAATTGTTCTTTGTGCTGGCAGTATTAAAAGAGAAGTGGAACTGCACAGTTCATGTACCATGACAGCACTTCAGCTGTAAAGCCCTTAGTGCTGGAACCACTGTTGTACTATGGATCTTCTTTGGAAATTTTATTAATTCCAGTGAAAGCTCACTATTTTTGGAGAGAGAATTAAATGAGAATTCAAGCACCTAAACCCTGTAGCTGTTTTGCAAGCTGTGAAAGCCCAGCTTGCTTTTGATAACTTGTGTATATGCTGATGGTTTATTTGTTTATATTGTTTTGATTATTTAGATGTGGCACAAAAGCTCAGTGTTGTCTGTTGTACAGCTGTGCACCACAGGGTGGCCAGAAACCTTAGCATCTCAATGCACATGGAGCAGGGATATCTCTATGTGAAAAGTACTCTGAAGTGATACGTGCTGGTGGTGTATTTCTCACTGAATGCACTTCCTTCTCTGTGTTCAATTCAGGGTTACTTGATTGGCAATCACTTGCCCAAGGAGGATCTCCTGGATGTGGGTTTGTATTGCAGGCACTACTGCCTGTTACCCTTGGCAGCAGAGCAGAGGATTGCTCAGTTGGTCATTTGGAGGGAAGTGTTCCCACAGCATCACATCCAGCCATCTGAAGAGGCAAGTTTTACAGGATACAGGGAACCTGAAGCAAGATACTTCTTACTGATAGTTGGCTTGGTAAGTTAATGCCTTTTCTCTTCAGTTAAAAATGTTTCTACCTTCATCATCTTGTCTTTTCAGAATCGGAAATACCCGGTTCTGTTTTTTTAAATGTGGACTTCTTTAAAGGAAACAGCTGATGAGTTTGTAAGCCATCCTTTATGTTTGCATCCTCCACATTTACAGAGACACTTCATGCTGTGTGTGCTGCTGGAGGCAGGAGGCTGTGCATCCAAAGCCATTGGGAATCCAGGGCCAGACTGTATCTACGTGGATCAGGTCAAAGCAACCATCCTCCAGCTGGAAGGAATAGACGCCAGCATAGAGGAAAGGCTGGATTCTCCTTCCATCCCTTTAGGTTGTGCTGATGGCTTCCTTTCTGCAACACGGGACAGGCTGGACAGCCTGAGCACGTCGCCCATGCTGAGCAAGCTGCAGAACAGCTGCAAGGGAGGCAGCTCTGCAGGGAGCAGGAGCCTCTCTGGGGACTCGGCCCTCAGGACGCGCAAGCACAGCCCCGCCAGGAGCGGCGGCCAAGGCCCTGCCGCAGAGGAGAGCGGCCGCCCACAGCCTGCGCTGGAGCAGGTCTGGGAACAAAGGCACAGGGAACTGAGCAACCCTGGGGGGCTTAGGGGAGGTGGCAAACTGCAGGTAGCTTTTATAAACAGCACACTCTAGAAGAATACATCTAAGAGCCCTTGAATTCAGTAGAAAATACTGGGAAGCCTTGGGAAGCTCTGGGTCGGCCTCAGAGCCATCATATTTGATTGTATCATTGCTTGTAAATATTTGGGTGTTTCACATGACTGAAGTGGGCACAGCTGTGTTGAAATCAGCAGATATCATTGGAGAATATCCCTAAAATAACGTAGCAAAAAAATTGCTGTACAACTGCTTCTAACCAATTTTAGTCTAGAGTAGGCTATAAAATACACTTAGAGAAATTGAGGCAACTGCTGGGGCTTTATTTAAAAATGCCACATTGTTTTCTTCTAAGTAGGTGATCTGTTGGTTTAGTTTGATTCTGTTCTTTCTTTAGCTGTGTTTTCTCTGTTATTTCATCTATCTGCTTGTTTTTCAGGCCACTAGAAAAAAACACACCCTACCAAACCCATTTCATTCAGGAAATCTTAAGAAGAACCTTTCAGAGAAAGATACAGAACTTCTTACTTCTATCAAGTAAGAAATTATTTTTTACTAAGTATTTATTTTTTAGGCCATACTTGGATTGCTTTTTGAATAGACAGATCACAGAAGTCCCTACATAATTTTATTCCCAAAGCTTTGCTTTGCAGGGATTATCAGAAGTGAATCTGTTAAACTGAGAGCTTAATTAAACATCAAAATATGAAATAATACAATAAAAGACATCTACTATTTCTGAATAATATGTCAGTGTTGTACACACATGTCCCACATCTGTGTGACCCTGGAATTCCAAATGGAAGTTTCTGGACCACACATGGACATAGCTTGTGCCTGCCTCTTATCTCTACGTAGGTGTATAATGAACAAAGCTTTTATCTCTCTTCTTCTTTTTAGGGGACAATTTTTGGGAACACAAGTGTAATGCCTAAATACCACCACATTTTTGGAATTTGTTGTTAGTTGGTTTTTTTAATTGAGTATTAACAAAAAAATTAACATGATTTCCTTGGTGTAGAGATAGGAACCTTTTGAATGCCTGTATCCATGTTGTACTCTACTGTAGTTAGCAGAAAAACAATTCAGTCTTAAGAAACAGAAGTTGCAAATTAATTCTGTTGATTAAATGAACTCTCCAATTTTTTTCAGGTTGACATCTGGTCCTGAGAATACCCTCTTCCACTATCTATCTCTGGAAACAATGCAAGGAATCTTTATCACTCCAACCCACAAAGAAGTAGCACAGCTGGGTGGCTTCATCCACCCTCAGTTAATTGAGAATTTCTATCAGTGCTGCCTCTCAATCCGCTCCATTTTCCAGCAATCCATGAGGAAAGAGGTACAGGAGCTTGGCTTTCCCTTTGGCCATGGACATTCTCAACTCAGTATTTCAAGAATCTTTTCACTCCATTCTTTTCATGGTTCATGAGCAGCTGGATTTGCATGTGTGTGGTTGTTTTAAAAGCTCCTGATATTCCTGTTATGTGCAGGTTCTCAATTTGTGAGATACTCCGTTCAGATCAGGCATTTTGTGTTCAATGCACACTTTTATCCTGCTAAAAATCTCCTTTGCTTATTACACAGTTGATTTTTATTGGCATGAACCAAAATAGGTTAATGTTTCACCTCTGCTAATTTAGTGACCTGCTTAATCATTTTGGAAAAGAGAAATAATTAACTCTGAACCAAAGTGGAATACTGTCTGTCAGTTGTATTTTTTAGATCCTAAAGTGATGGTTCGAGGGAATTAAGTGAGAAAAGGGAGATAGTGCAAATTGAAAGAAGGAAAGTTTGCAAATAGCAGTATAATTTTTCATAATGTTTTCTTGGTGTTACTGAAGAAATCATTGCTGGTTAGACCCATGTGCCTTGTAAATCATCTAGGAATTTTTAACTGTTAAAAAAAGTGTTAATTTGGTGTGTTGGTCACATGACACTGGGCTTTGGTTGAGCAGGACTTTGGCAATGAGCCATGTATTTTGGGCATTTCTGTAGGGAGATGAAGAAACCCAAAGCAAGCAGAGACTAAATGAGTATTTCTTATCATCAAATTGCCTTTGGCTACAGCAGTTAAATAGACATTTTGTAGTTGAAGCCATAAAAACTGGGTTCATTCTGCTCTGAAAATCAGAAATAACTGATGATCATGTCTCTTTGAGCAAAATTTGGGGTAGTCTTTTGCATATTGGCTCCAGCAATTAATGCTGAAATTGGAAGGCTGTATTATGGCATGAGGAGAATGTAAAAGAAAATTTTCCTTGTTCATAATGCATGACAAAAAAATCAAATACAGAAATGTACTATTCTACTGCTTATTCTTTGACACCAGCTAAGTACTGTTATAGTTTAGGATTCAGAGAACTGCACCACTAATGCGAAGTTACTGTAAACTGATCAATAATTAATTTTGCCTTTTAGCTGTAAAAGCTCAAGCAAACACAAAAATGTCTTTATTTTCTCTGTTCTTATGCCCTCATACTGAGAAAGAGTAAGAAAATGCTCTGAGCAAAGCACTTCAGCTGTTTATTTACAAAAAGAAATTCCTGCCTGGCCAAGTTCATTCAATTGACTCTTATTATCACAGTTTTTAATTAGGGAGGCACAGAGAAAGCAAGATGAGAGCTTTAGCTGTTGGAATACACTTTTCAAAAAGAGCTGTAGTATCTCAGATGTCTTAGAGAAACAGTGTTTAGCTGGAAGGAAAAGAATTCAAAAAAGGCAGCATGCGTCTAACTCCAACTTGTGTAACGATGGAAAAGCCTTTTGATGCCAAAGGAACAAAACTGTGGAGAAATGAATCATGTAAGCAAGGTAGTTTTATCTTCTAAACCTGGCCTTTTGACAGCAATATCATTCATCAGAGAGTCCTGAAGAAATCACAGTCATATTTGCTGGTGTTTTATGTAAAAATGTTACATTCTCTACTAACATTTCACCAGTTGTTCTACAGAAAAAGCAAAAGGCAGGTGGTGGGATTCCAGAATTCAGTAAGGCAGCTGAGGACCCAGACCTGGTCAGAGAACATGGAGTTTTGTTTGAATGCTCTCCTGATAACTGGACTGACCAGAAGAAACCACCACCAACAATGAACTACTGGGTTGTGGGGTAAGTTTGAAGACACATTTCACCTCCAGTTTTTCATTTTGAGTATGCCATTGTATTCTTTAAAAAGAAATTTACCTGTAGCACATCACAGAAATACTTGAGCTAGCTGACTGAGGTGGCTTTAATTTGGGACTGGGAAGTTGCATTGGTGTCACTTCCACCTTTAAATGAGGGGAGCTGCTGAGTCAGGGATACAAACAAATGAGGTGAACAGTTAATAATTACTGGAGAGGCTTTTTCACTGGGAAGGAAGATGTTCAAAGAGAAAAAAGAAAAACAGTTGTCTCCCACCATGAACGTACATAACTGCAGTTTGTGTGAAAAAAATTAAAATCTTTAACCAGTAAAAAAATGTTTATGCTACTGTTGATATCTTTAAAAAATAATTATAATGCTACACAAGGTTATGCACAGATATTCTGTTTCTCTGTTTCAGCTTTTCTGTTTTAGCTCTTTCCCTATAAGAGCTCACTGGATTAATAAGTGGGACTATAACTACCCAGATGTATTAAGTTTAAAAATCAGTAAATATGTGAATACTGGGGCTTGGTCCCAAGGACTTTGATTGCACCTTGTAGCCCAGAACTTGAATTGCTGCAAACAGCCCAGTACCACAGAAGATCCTGAAAAGCTGAAGATTTTTTTCCTACACGGCTTTGAGAAAGCTGAGTAGAGAATAACTTGATTTAAAAATCTAATGTATTGAAAGTAACACAGGAGAGACACCAAAATTTGCCAACTGTCTTGGCAGCTTCTTTTAACTTCCTGCTGAAAACTCGAAGTGCAACCAGAATCTTATTTAAGGAGGGAAAAATAACACCTGTGATGATTTTCTTCTTTTTCTTCTTTCTTTTTTTCCCCCCAGGAGACTCATTCTACATCCAAAACCTCAGGAGTGTTATGTCTGCTTCCATGACTCGGTGACAGAGGCTGCTGTTGAACTGGCCTTTAAACTGTCCTTTGGCTTAGCTACCTAGATGAGCTTCCTGCACACTCAGGCATCCTGCATGGGGGTGTGAATCCTTCAAAGTATCCACCAGAAAGGGACATGAACTCCATCTGGGTGCCACCCATGCTGCATCTTTGAAATGCTTGAAAAAAAATCATGGGTATGACACAGTTGAAGCTTCAGTGGTGATTCTAATGATCTCATCAACTGAATACTTAAAAATATTTCAAGAGAACCAAAGTTCTTATTTTTATATACTGTCAGGTTTTTTTAATCCTGATCATAACTTTATTACATGAAAACATCACATAATTTGTACACTCGCTGCTGTTCAGTGTACAAAATGCAACATAAAAGGGTAAGCTGAGCCTCAAACAGATGTTCCTCTCTGAACATCTGGAAATTGGTGCTGGAGTTAAAAAAGAAGTTTCCCAATTAGTTAAAATTTTGCATCTCTAAGGGCCTGAAAAATACTGAATGTTTTCAGTAGCGTTGTGTTAATCAAAACAGAGAGAAATCTTTAGACAGTTCCTGGCACTAAGCCTCACAAAACTAATGGCTTCTCATTTTTTCTCTCCTGCACACTCCAGGACTATAGTGTGGTTGATGTTTTACTTGACTCCATGAGTTTTAACTATAAATAATACTTATATTTGTTAAAATGCAATTTTGAAGACACAAAGAAAGATGGAGGGCGGGCAGGATGATTTGAGATTTATGCATGGGCTTGGCTTATTTTATATTCAGAATTTCATAATAAAAATGTACATTTGTTAAAGAAGAGTAAAGCATTAATTTTTTTTGTCTTTTTACTTAATACATTTTCTCTTTTGTTTTATTTAAACAATATTTATTTAGTTAAATCTTCCACAGTTTACAGCTGGCTACTACAAAACCTGTGAGGTTATATCCATATAAGGCAAGAGTAGGCAAGTCGTTTGCAAAATCAGAATTCTTCTGCAAAATTCAGCTTTCCTACAAATTATTGAAGTATTTGTAAACTACAGACCAGCTGCTCCTGAAGCTTTTTTTTTTACTTAAGTTCAGTTAATGTAAGATTTGGGGGTCTTTTTATGTCCAGCCAGCACATTTAGATCTAGTCATCTGCACAGCATTTCATCGTGTTCCATGTCACCTGTGCTTTTCTTTTTCCTGCTGTTTCTACTTGATTTTCATGAGTGCTTTTCATAAAAACCAGAGTTGCATTTTAACCAACAGGATCAAAACCTTTAAGTATTAAGGAAAGCAAATTCAATTTCATTGGTTGTCACGACCAAATCCTTAGGTCTTGCTTTCACTGGTGAATTACACTGTTTGGAGTAGCTCTAAAATAGGCAATCGAGTGCTTACAACACTCAGGGTGATTCACAGCTCGTCTGGATCACTCAACAGTTGCTTTAGTTCCAAGCAGTAGAAGTCCTGGTACTGGAGTGTAAGCCTATGATTGCAGACTTTGTTAATTAGCTCCTCCAGAATTTATGGTTCCTAGCAGATGAGCAACAGTATTTCAGTCTGACACACACAAATTACAAATTTACCAGCGTGCAATAGCTTTGTTCCCCATGTATAAATCAAGTGATGTGAGATTTACTCCTCTTAAAAGTCTAAAATGTGTGAGTTGTGGATATTAGTTTTTGTGGTAGATGGAACATGGAGGAAAGCAAGCCGTCTTTGCTGCAGTACTTTTAGCTGTTTGTCTTAGTGTCCAAAGGAACCCTTTCTTTAATTTAGAAGAATAATACCATTTTAAAGTGCTCACAAGATTCTGATAACCTGTATAAACCATTGGGCATTGCTTTCATGCCAAATAGAAGAGATATTTTATAATGTAGTTGGTGTAGTATAAACTTTGAAAATTTTAAAGTCTAGTTATTTTTAAAGATCCATTTCTTTCTCTGTAGAATTCTTGGCATTGGTGGTTTTGGCAAATGTTGCACAGTATTTCCCAACACAGGCTTTAAACGTTGCTTTTAAGGACAAATGCAAACACATTTTCATATCCAAAGGGGATAAAGAAAAACAGGTAAAAATTATATTTTGCATGTTAGTTTTAATAAACAAACCAGATCTGCTCAAGAGCAGTGCAGTTCTTTCCCTCAGCATGGTTGGTAATTAGTGGGGGTGCGTTGATAAGGTTTTGTAATAAGTCTATAACTAGAGAAAAAGGCAGCATGGCTTATTGTGTAGCTTATTGTTGCAAGAATAAAATCTGGGGTTTGATCTTAAAAGATTAATGACTCTGTGAGGTGCATGTAAATGTCCCTCCATTCAGAGAGGTTCTTGAGTGGCACACAGGTCTACATGGAATTAATTACAAGATATCCTGGCCTTGGAATATGTAATGTTGATATTGGCATTTGGCAAATTACATATAATTCATTCATATCAGCAGAATGGAAAACAAATTCTTCATATCTGATTTGTTTAATGTGAAAATAGATGGAAAATCTGCTTCATTTGTCTCTGTCTTAGTTTATCTCTTTTAGGATTTCTTTGATTAGGTTTTGATAATGTAAACAAAAATCCAGTGTTCTGTGATTTCTCATGTTGACAGTTCTTTACTACACTGCCAGAAAGTTTTCTTGCCACAGGCTTTTCTGGTAGTGCTGACCAGGAGGAATTCTGTCAGTCACTGACGTTTGATTCATCTTGTATTCTGTGCAAATTCTTAAGCAGTCCTTTTTCAATTACAGTCATTTTGTATGTAAAGAGTTTAAGGTTGTTTTCTTTCTTTTCTTACAGTGGAAAAAGTAAAACATGCATTGTGTAAATAACACTGTTCATAGATCTTAAAATCTCCCTTCCATCTCCTGGAAGTGCTTCCAGATGGCTTCCATGTGTATGAGCTCGTGACTCAAATTTTAGAAACATTCCAGGAATAACACTCAGGATTAATTTCCTTAGAAGTATGATATTTAGCAAAGTGGCATATCCATTGTTGAAGCTCAGGGTCTTTGGATGCTTTCTTGCATGTTTTGTTCAGGACAGAAAATGGGATGCTACAGCTGCAGACTTGTTACCAAACTGGCAAATAAAAACTGATTTGGGGTACATCCACAGGGTCTGCATTGACTACACAAGATGGACCTGTGATGCAGTTAAAGCCAACACAGCTATGTCAGGTAACACCACTGTAAAAAGTGATGGAAAATGTTTCTTGCACTGTGATTAATTTTACAAGTGAGAATTTAGAAGTACCTCAGTGTAGGAACTGCTCTGAGACTGCCATGTTTTTTGATTATTTTGTAAATACAAAGGTTTAGATAGAAGTTGCTCTTTGTTTAGAGTTTCAGTAGGTCAGTATTCTAATATTGTAATACTGTGTTTTCATAACTGTATAAAGCAATCCTTGTGTTTCAGTTTTGGAAGGGCCTTTTGGCAATCCTGGCTTCTGGCACTGAGATCAGCTCAGGTGATCAGAGCCTGGTGCTAACACTGGGCCAGGCAGTGACATCTCTGAAGTGGCAGTTCCAGTTTTACCTCATGTGCCTCAGGTATTTATATTTTCTTTCTTTTGGAAATAGAGCAGTATACAATAGTATTAGAATTCTTTCTGGTCCTTAAAAATTTACCAGTGTGCAATTAGAAGCATAAAAATAATAAGCAATGTACAGTCTTTAAATAAGAGGATGAAGGAGAGTTAAAGAAAGTTCTCTGCAAACAGTGCTAGAGCACAGCTCTCACTTTTGCATTGTTTAGGGAGAAGTTTTAACTGAATTTTGCCAACTTTGTGTGCAGAAACCAGAGGAGTTTGGATTTTACTCACGGTGCTGTGGGGTGTCATTTAAAGAGTTAATGACCATCCTTGTTGTCTATCAAGAATATCAACAAGATTCTGTGAACTGAAGATTTTCACAGAGATTTTTGGATAGTTTATGTCTCTAGATGGGTTTCATTTGAATAGGTAAAATTAATTTCCTGAAAAGAGTCTGGAAGGCTTTGCAGTGCAGAGAGAAATCTCTGCTGTCACTGTGGTTGCTGCCTCTCACAATCTGCCTGCAATGGGACAAGTTAACTCTGGTTGCTGCCTGTGCAAGGGTATCCCAGGCACTGGCTGCTTTGCTTCACCTGTTGCTCTCTGTGCCTTGTCCTTGGGCTGAATTAATAATTTTGTGGTACCTTTGGTATAAGAAAGTGTGCACTTTGTAGTTGTTCCTTCAAAGGCTGGTTTATTGCTTGCCATGTTTTCACCTGTAGAGAATCCCAAGAGCTGGAAACAGATGAAAAATGTACACATTTAAAAAGTGGATTTTTTAGCTTTGTCACAGTTTGTGGCTGGTGTTCCACTGTAGGGAAAAGCTGAAACAACACATCTCATAAATCTGAGTAAGAATATGTGGGGAGGAAAGTGAAAACATGGTATTCCATAGGAAAAAGTCTTTCCAAAGAAATAATTCATGTGTAAGGGTTCTGCTGAATGACAGCAAACATTGGAATGGCAGTTACTTGACCTGAAAAATGTTTCAGCAAATGGAAATCACTGTCTGTTTGAATAAATTGTCTTCACCTCCACGTCTCTATGCTTTGTCAAGAAAGAGACAAAACAATGATCTCGTGTGTTTAAATGTTTCAGTTATGCAAGCAGTTTGTACTGAAAAGCAGGGTGTCTGTAATGCATAACAATGTGCATAAATGTCTTTTATATTAGGTGCTGCTGAGTGACAGTTCCAGGAGCCTGGAATTGCAAAGACAGATGGGCTGCCTGGCCTGTACCAGGCCTTTGGTGGTTCAGTACAGGGAATTTTTGTACACCAGGCCTTCTATTTTGGATGGTATGACACCATTAAGGTAGCTTTCACAAACTTTTTTTTTTTCATAAAAACATTCTCACTTTTTTTTCATTAAGAAATGAACACATTTTAAGTCTTTATCATCACATTATGAACTAATGAGGGGTTTTGTTTTGCAAAAGTATGTGTAGTTCACAGCTTGGTGAAAGCTTCTAGTGGAAAACTAGGATCAGTTTTCCTTTTCCTACTCAGAGCCAGATATTTGGTGTAAGACAGGTTTGAGAGTAGAATAATTTTAGCAGGTAGTTCAGTAGCATTTGAAGTGCATTTAATAATACAGATTCTTGCTGTGAAGATAATCTTCAAACAAGAAACAACAACAAGAACCAAACTAACAAAAACCCACACAAAAATGCTCCTGAAAAATCAGGATCTTGTTCCCTGCATCCCTGAGGAAGTTTTGCCATCTGATAACAGAAGAGAGTTGTTAGTTCCAAAGTGCTTTGTTTCAAGAATCTCTTCTCTTGGTATTCCAGGAAGTCAAAATCTGAAGAAATGTTGGCACAGAACTTGCTTAGGTCATTTCAAAAAAATCCCAGGGATACTTAAATTCTTACGTAATGCCCTGCATACCTCTGGTAATCTGTCCTAAATATCAGAAACCTTGAAGCTTACCCCATTAGCACTACTGACATCTTCCTTCCAGACTAAAGATGATTTCATTGGGTTGTGCTTTATCTGCTCCATGAGCAGCAGGCCTGCAGTTCATGCTGCTTTTACTCCAGAGTGCTGTGCCTCTTGAGGCTTTGCCAAAGAATTGCTGTGTTTCTGGTAATTAATTTACCACCAGGATAGAGATGAATATCAAGATTATTAAAAATATAAATTATAATAATATAGAATAAGGTAATGGGTTTGTGTTGTGGGCTAGCACAAAATAGGAAAATGAGAGGATTCATATATGTTGTGGATGTATAAATGTATTTTGTGGCTGGTCCTTGTTTCATCTGTGTGGTTCTGAAATGTCACGTACAAATGAAGCTGATTAGTATGATTTTTCACAATACCATGCTGCTTATTCTGATCCAAGTGGAGGTCTTGAATTAAATACAGCACCTCTTATTTTTCCAGTTAAAACTGTATTTTCCAGATGGGATAACTTTCTGAAACAACAAGCATACTACAGTTGCTGTTTTCAGCAAAATGGTTTCTGTCAGCTAAGCAGTAATAATCATTATTAAGTAGCCTTTTATTTGCATGTACTCATGTTGATTCAAAAAATATGCTAAATGCCTGTTAGCTATGTTACTACACTTATTTATATTGTTCATGTGAATATATATTTCATACAATGGCCTAAAGTAGGCAAGATTGTCTTTCTGCCATTATGGAGAACCTAGAACCTTACCTTGATGTTGCAAGTGGATTTGGTTTCAGATGTAGGTAAGTTAAATCTTCAACATTGAGTTTAAAAAAAACAGTATTTTCTCTCCAGGAGCATTTGACATACTGAGAAGCATTTGGATTCGTCTCTCCCAAAAAAATGTGTACTTTTTTGCTAGTGAAGACAAAAAACAGGGTTGTTTCCTAATACAGCCCTTAATATGTTTTAGAGGACTCTATTGATCACTAATGAAGTGCAATCTAATTGGTATAAAATTATTTCAGTGATACTAAAGAAGGAAAAAAAATGAGCTGTGCAAGTTTTAATAGCATTGAAAGAATTCAGAGCACCCTTAGGACTGGAGTGACCTCATTTAATTCCTAAGCCTTCCACTTGCCCAGCAGAGCTTAAAAGAAGCATCAGAAGAAGGATCACAGCCTTTCTAAATTTAGCCATTGGTACCAGCTAACAGAGCATGACACCAGATAAATATTTATTAGTCAAAAGATCCCTCCTTTGGAGTAAGCCAAACATTAAGAAAAAAGTTCCTTAGTGTTCTTTACTATGGAAAGGCAAATGAACGCAAGAAAATACTTTTAGGAAACACTTCAAGAGTCTGCTTTATCACCCAGCTTATGCTCTCATCTCCAGCTCCTGACAAAGCAAATCAAAAGTGCACTGGCACTTTCTGGTCGCTGTCAGGAATGTGTGCACACATCTGCTCCTCAGTGCAGCTTCAAACCAGCTGCCTGGGTTGCACAACACCGCAGGAGCATTTGCATTTAATCTCTTGGCCCCCGGGGTTCCTGCTCAGTCAGGAGTGAGCCCCAGCTGGTGCTCCAATACTTTGAGTCACTGTTTTTCCAACAGGAGTGGAAAGAGCAGAGCAGAAACTGGACTTGGGGGATGTGTCTCTGGCTGCTGAAGATGGGACTGGACCCGCTTTGCCTTTCTGATCCTAACACTAGCAAGTAAAATGAGATGGTTAATGCATCTACAGCAGTTGTGTTACAAATATTTCTATGTACCAGTGGTTTCTCTGGCTTCTGGAGGCTTTTTTCACTAGAAAAATTCTGGTTGTGTAGCAGACCATTGAAAGTGTGACAAATAGGAGAGATAATCAAACCTCTTGACGGGGATGTTAAACTAGTTTAGTCGTTTTGTGCTTATTTTTAATCTCTCCAGTGGAACAAAATTGTGCAGTGCAGTGTCACATGCTGTGTCACAGAGACGTCACATTGCCGTGTGAAATGGACGTGTCATTTTTAGAAACAAATAAATACTTACAGAGCTTTTCCAGCCTGTAGGTTTGTTTGGGGGAGTTTCAATCCGCAAATACTCAATACTCATGGGACATGGGGTATAGTAGAGATACTTGGGGTTCGAGATGACCTTTTTCCCCTCAGGAAAGGAAGCCAGAGGAGGCTGTTCCTGGAAATAAGCGGGCTCCCGTGGGGGATGGCTTGTCCCTCTTTGTTGGCAATGGGCGGAATATGGGACTCGACGGTCCGAACTCTGCCTGTCCCTGGCACCAGGAGGCAGCAGGAGCATCACCCCCTCTGTTTCGGACACAGACACCTGGGCCCCACTGGGTGTCTACCCCGGGCTACCCCTGTACCTCGGGCCTCTGGGGTTTTCCAGGCTCCATCCTCTGCGGGAGCCGCGGGTCTGGCCCCTCCTGCGGGCAGGTGCGGGTGCCTCACTGCAAGCACGGCTGCGGCACTGGCCGCGCTGGCCGCCCGGTGCTAATTGCCGGACTCTTCTCATCACATTAACGCGGACCGAACCGTGCGGCCGCGCTCCCCGGGCCCTTTAAGGGCAGGCGGGGCGGTCCCTCCGCAGCGCTGACGCGGCCGGGGCGGTGCTCTGGGCGGCGCCGCTCGCTCCGCGCTCCGCTGCATCCCTCCCGTTCCAGATCCTTCTGGAAGGGCAGCGCCGCCCGAGCCCTGCCGGAAAGAGCCGAGGCGGCGCCGG
>VZRZ01001378.1:778816-818204 GCA_013398175.1 Climacteris rufus
AGTCCCAGTCCCAGTGCCAGCGGCGCCGCGGAGCACCGGGCGCAGCCATGTCTGTGGTCGGCATCGACCTCGGCTTCCTCAACTGCTACATCGGCGTGGCGCGGAGCGGCGGCATCGAGACCATCGCCAACGAGTACAGCGACCGCTGCACCCCGTGAGTACCGGCGCTCCCGGCCCCGCCGCCGCCGCCCGTGGGATCCCACTCACGCTCCGGGGAGCGCGGCGGGGCTGTGCCGGCCGAGCGGGAGCGGGAGAGGGACAGTGCCCCTTGGCGGGAGCGGCAGCGGCAGCGCGTGTGCGGGGAGCACTCGTGTGCCCGAGCGTGTGTCCCGGCTCCCGGCCCCGCGTGTCCTTGAAGCCCCGCGCCGTGCGGCGGGATGAGCGCGGCGCCTCCTGCCCTTGTAACGCGCGGCTTTCGGGGGATCCCCGTGCAGTGCGTGTGTTTCCCCAACTCCGGAGCGGCTGCCAGGGCTGGGAGCGCTTTCATTAACAATTACATGAGTGGTGGCGAGACTGGCGAGGAGGAGGAGGACGTTGATTCACCAGGGAAACGGGGAAGTGGCGCGCTGGGTTCCCTCTCGTTAAACCTGTTCTTACTTGCACCGCATCTGCTGGCCGTGGAAAACCGAGGTCTGGCGAGGAGGAGGGGGGGCAGTGGGCAACGTCCGTGATGATGGGATACGCAAGAGTAGGTGGAGATTTTGCTCTTCTGTTTCTATGGGATACGTCTAGGATTTTTAGAGCTCCATCTGTGCATAATTTTCGAAGGAGGATTCAGGAATTCCTGTACTACTCATAAAAATCGGGGGTTGGATGGTGCTTCCCTTTCTAAAGGAACTTGTAGCCAACGGAGAAAGCTGTTTCTGCTCTGTGAGGCTGTAGTAAGTTCGGCACTGTTGCCGTGGCCTCGGAGAAATGCAGGTGTTGGTTTGCTTTCTAAAAAGTTGGTTTTTTTAAAAGTGCAAAGAAGTTGATTGCCAAAATGCATCCTAACTGTTTTAATGGGAATGCTGTTGAAAATTCTTTTTACTGTTTGGAAAAACACATTTCTCGTATAAACTCTCAATCCTTGTGCACTGGATGTGCATTGAGAACTGAAATTCTGGGACCTTTCAAATGCAGTGCAAAGAACCCCATGAAATTGTTGCCCAGAGAATCTTCAGGCAGCTGCAGTTTCTTTCCCCTTTACGATGAAGAGCACCTCGAATTTTTAGCTGGTTTTGGAGTGTGCTCTTGGCAGACAGGCTTACTTGCATTTAATATTTTTCACGCTAATGGCTGAGTAACTGTACTTTCCAGATACCTGCAAGGTGCTTATGAAAGAGATCCTTGCAAAGTGATTATGAAAGAGGTTCAAGTTAGCAGTTATAGCATCTGGAGTGCACATTTACTTAAAGACAGTAGCTATCACACTGAAAGTGGCATTTTTCTTGGCCTTTTCTGTCTCAAAATTTAGCAATACAGGAGAACTTGAGCATCTTTTCTAACATTATTGTCTTGAAACAAACCAACCAAAGGTGAACAGAAATGTAACAGGTTCATTAGTGTTATGTAAGTTTGTCAGTAGCTGAATTTTTACTTCGGATGGGATTTGAGTGATGTAGACAGATCTAATTTGTAAATCATCAAAAACTTCTTACTGTATGTAGCAACACAGTTAATTAATATCTTACTTAAATGTTCCTATAGAGGTGCTCACGTCATGCAGATACTTGAGTCAGCTGATGATTAATTATATTCTGTAATCTAATGCTTGGGATTGTCAGTGTTTGTAAAAACATGTATCACCTTGGGAGCTTTAACACAAATATTTTACAAGCAGAGGAAAAAGATTCTGCCAACAAGCCATCCATTTCAGTAGAACTCATGTATTTCCTGGCCTTGTACTCTTTGAAAGGTAACTGATGCTTGATTTTTCCCGAACTGGGAATTCCAGCAAGTCCCTTGCACGCATTTCAGTGCTTCTGGCACGTTTAGCTCACGGCCCTGTCAGGTGCTCTGCCTCACCACTGTGGTTTTGTGGAAAAACAAGACCATTGTTGATAGCTCATAACTTTTTTCAGACCAGGTGTGATTAATGCAATCACATGCTCTGATTAAGAGGATGTAATTAAGAATCTTGGATACCACTGAAGTTTTTGGAGCCAAAGAGAGCACATTTATTTTTTGACATCTCTCCTTCCCAGCCAAGGGAGGAAGAAACCATCCATCCCTCCCTGTGCTGGAAGGAACTGAAGTAAACTGAGTAATTGAAGTCACCCATGGCAGGAGCTGTGGTGGCTCAAGCAGCTTCTGAGCTGCTGCTTCATGCCCTGCACGGGGCATGTGCAGGTAATGCTGCCTGTCAGCAGAGACTGATCCCTGCACTGCAATGGTGTGATGCAATAGTTTTGGTTTGTGAGACATTTGCTTCCTTTGGAAATTGCTCCTTTATCCCACTTTCCTTAATTATCACGAGGTGTAATTGGGAAGTGCAGTATGGTGAGGTTAAAAACTGTAAAAGGTGTTTGTGAAAGCTGAACTGAGAACTTGAAAATGTAGGGTAATGCCCTGGCTGTTTGCAGCAGTTAAATCTGGAGAAGGTTTTGGATGTCCAGCGTGGTGTTACAGAGAAGAGGTTGCTAGAAAATGCTATTAAATTGCAGTGGCCTCAGTGATGGAGAGCAGGAAGCAATCTGCTGTAGTGACCTTTATACATTCATTAAACAGTTGCATTTGAAGTGCATGTAATCTGGGTTTCTCTGTTACTTACTCCGGAATGGTTTCAGCCAGATCGCTTGCCTTTGGGAGAGGAGTTGTATTTCAGATCTGTGATGTGAAGGTGTGGTGTTAGTAACTTCTAGGGGAAAAAGAACATTTCCAAAGGCAGTGGTGAGGGGCCAGATGGTGGCTGGGACCTGAGGCAGCTTGTGCTGATCCAGAGGGGTGTTCAGTGGTAACACAAGGAGCTGTGGATTTACAGTGGAGCTTTCCTGGGTGCCTGGGAGATATTCCCAGATCTCTCCCCTTCTGCCTGTTTGCAGTGTGTACCTGGTAGTCCTCAGTCATGGAAGCACTTGTGTCACTGGGCTCTTCAGCTCCTGTAGGCTTAGGTGGTTTGTGGGTTTTTCAATTGTTGTCTTAGGATTGTTGCTAAGGGCTCTTGCAGTGTGACTGTGGTCCTGTCAGACTCAACGGTTGTTGAGTCAAGAAAATATGACTGGAAAAGTTCAGGTTTTTGAATAAAATCTCACAGGCTTCTTAAATTATAATTTGTGACCCAAAAGTAACTCAATGCCTTTCCTTCATGATAAGATCTGTAGAATATAGAAGCTTTTACAGAATTCCTTAAATGCAATTATAATGACTACAGTTGTAGTTGCTTGCTGTTCCTGAACTAATTTGCAAAGAACAAAATAACTAGAATTCCGCTTCGAGTTCTGGTGCTTCACGCAGTAATGCTTTTGTTTGACAAATCCATGTTCTACTGCTTGAATTCTTGTGGGTGTTCTAAAGTACCATGGAAATATTTTATGATGTTTTCTTTTAAAGCTGAATTTCTTTTTGTTTTTTTGTTTTTTTTTTTACTTAGAGCATGTATATCCTTAGGATCCAAGACCCGAGCTATTGGGAATGCAGCAAAGAGCCAGGTAAATGGATCAAAAACTTTGTAGCCTAGTAAACTAGTTTATCTTGGAGATTATTATCCTGGAGTAGTTTCTTTTGATAGCTTCAATATTGTGTTCATTGGGATTTGTTTGGTTTGGTCCTTCCCTTGGTTAAAAGCCTCTCCTTAAAATAACTAGGTTAAAACACTGATGACAGAATAGGTGTGGGGAGGCTTTACGTCCAGGTGGGATCTAAATTAGAGAAGAACTTGAAAGAAAGTGAAATGTGTTAATTTGTTGAAGGTTCATTTAAGGTTAATGTAGGCAATTTGTTCCTGCAGGCAACCACTGCAACAATATATGATCTTACATATTGTAGGTGGTATCAGAAAGCTCCTCTAAAGTAAAATGTACAATGAAAATTGATGGCAGCAAGTTAATGGGTATTACAGAGAGAAGTAAATCTGATCTTTTTTCTAATTGAGGCCATAGATTAAAACGTAGATGGTTCTTCCCCTCCCTGCACTCTTGTGTGGGGCTTGGCACAGGTCAGTGTGTGCATTAAGTTCCTTTCTGCACAGTCCTCTGTAGTCTGCATGTCTTGGGTAATGAAAATATCTTTGCCACAGATCGTCACAAATGTAAAAAATGCATTACATGGTTTCAAAAAACTTCATGGAAGAGCTTTTGAAGATCCTTACATACAAGCTGAGAGGGCCAAACTTCCCTATGAACTCCAGAAGATGCCAAATGGCTCCGTAGGAGTAAAGGTGAGTTAGAGTAGAGATGAGCACTTTGGGCCTTTGTCTCTTGAATTCCTATGTAAACAGTTACATTTTCCTTAAGAAAACTAAATACCTTCTTGTTTCTCTGAATCAGTCCTGTATTTTCTCCAGGATGTCCATTGAGGTTGCTTACCAATCATATTCGTTTTTTTATGGTCACATTTGTAGCTTTTCACTTCATCTTACTAAGTTTACCTTCAAATATGTGTAATTACAGTGTGACATTATTTCCATCAGACATGCAGAGACCAGGTGTCAGGATAACAATATAAGGCTCTGGATATGAAATTTGAGCAAGTTGTTTTTAATTTGCTTCCAAATTAAATGGCAGGAGTGCTTGGGATTGCTGGAGAGATGGTAGCTTGTTAGGAATTTGGGACACAGAACCTCCCATGAAGGCTGAAGATTCAGCTGTGTTTCCTGAGCAGGGCAGGGCTGTTGGAATTGCCTCATTTGCACCTTCCCTGCCTCGTGTGCTGGAGTGACTGTTGCAGGAAGCAAATGTTCCTTGGGTTTGCTCCAAAGCTTGTATTTTTAGCTTGTGTTAGGACAATATGATTCTATGTGTATTATGCTTTTTTGTTATTGCTTTTTAAATTAAAAATACAAGCAGCAGAAGTACTGTATCATTGTGAATAGCCCCTTGAGATAACTGAGGTGTTAAGCTTCCCATAAAAAAACCCAAAACTGAACTGTACAAGATTTGTTGTAGGGAGCACAAATTAATTGATAGGGAGTTATTTGTGTCTAGAGCCTGGTGTTAAGTGGGTCTCAATGCTCAACATTACAAATTATGTCCAAGTTGCCCATCTTGAGGGACAAGTTGAGATGATTGATCACAGAATCCCAAATCTCTGTTGCAGGTGAGATACTTGGATGAAGAGAGACTGTTTGCAGTGGAACAGATCACAGGAATGTTGCTGGCCAAACTGAAGGAGACTTCAGAAAATGCTTTGAAGAAACCAGTGGCTGACTGTGTGATTTCAGTAAGTTGTAATATATTTATTGCAGTCTACAGACAGCTTTATGTAAGCTAGGGCCATTTATACCATGGGGCAATGGTAAAAGATTCAAGTAGGGCATTGAAATCATATCCCCAAAAATGGGCCTTTGTTGCAGGTTTTCCAAATGGGAATACTTTCTGAATCATGTGTTAGGAGATGAAAAGATTGTCAAATCAAGAGTGTGTTTTCAGAAAGAACATAGTGCTTAAGGTGATCCAAAGTGTCTGTCTCCAAGGGCTACATACAGGGTTTCTGGTTACTGCAGTTCTTGTTACAAATGGGAGCTGTCCTGTATGTAAGCATATCCTCCTTGGTTCCAAAGAACCTTCCTAAATTCATGTTAAATTTCCTTCTTGTTACATGGTTGGGCACTGTTACAGTGCAGTTGAGAGTTGCCTGAACTTGGGGCTCTGAGGGTCATGCTGATAATCTGACAAGCCCAAACTACTTGGCTGTGTTTGCAGAAGTCTTCTTGTTTGATGGGTTTGCTCATGTGTTTTTAGCGGGTGTCCTTACCCATGGGGTGGCAGTGGAGCTTGAGGTTTTTGTTCCTGAAAGGAAGTCCTGTGTCTGCTTTTCACATGGTCTTTGTTTACTGGCTCTGGTGAGAAATTTGGGCAGGAAGGATTGCAGTTAACCCTCCTCTGCCACAGACACATGGGAACTGGAAAGCTCTGTATTTTAGCTCTTAGAAATCTGCTTTGATCTTTTTCCTTGCTTCCTTATGGTATACAAAGGCACTGGGAGAATACCTCCCACACACACAGGGATCCTTGGCAATACACCACAGTGGTAGCCAACAAAAATACACAGTGATTGTGGCTCTGTGTCTGCTGAAGAGGTGCCAGCTGATTGCAGCCAGTTCCTGAATGGGCTCTGATGGTGCTTTGGCTATTTTTGGTGGCACTGAATGTTGTAGCACACTGTAAGCTGGCACTGGGGTGGAAGTGATATCTGAAAAATGGATACAGGTTCAAGTTTAATTCCAGCATGCCTGCAGTGCTTCTGCCATTAACCTACTTGGGAGCTACGTGTGAATATTTGTTGTGTTTGTCCTGCACAAATGTTTCCAGAAACTGGTAATGATTTTAAGATGAAAGACTCAGTAGAAGAATTTGAGAAAACATTTTCAGGATTTTCTTTTTTAGTGGTGCTTAAATCTGCTTTATTTAAGACAACCCTGGATTCCATTTCATTTTTGTCATATTTTGAAATTTTAATTAAATTATACACTAAAATGAATTACCCAGCTGTGTTATTCAGACCGCCTTATTAATTTGAGGTTAGCTTGTAATGGTTTCTGGTGGTAATGACATTGATAGGATAGCTTAATGGGCTAGTCTGCCTTCTTTAAATTAAAAAATCCATATTCCATAATATTCTCTGTCATTATTTTTGGAAACAGGTCCCTAGTTTCTTCACTGATGCTGAAAGAAGGTCTGTAATGGCAGCTGCACAGATTGCAGGATTAAATTGTCTGAAGCTGATGAATGAAACTACAGCAGGTAAAGGGCCAGAACCTTTTTTTGTCTTTTGAACCCCTTCAGACTGTTGAATGTGAGGGTGATGACACACTGCTGTTACACAAGCAGGAGCTTGGGAGAGAGCTGTCCAGGCTGGTACTGCCCCATCCAGCTTGGGAACTGGAAGCACAGCAGTGGGGTGGTGTGCAGCATTTAGGAGGCAATGATGAGTGCTGGGCTTTGCCAACTTGAACACAGTCATACTTGGGAACAGCCTTGGAAATAAACCTGGCATTTGTGCTTAAAGTTGTGGCACTCCTGTCAGCTGTAGCAATGGCACAACTGTTTCTGTAAGTAATTTACTTCCCTGTTTTGATGAATTCTAGGGTAGAGCATAGAAATACATAACACTTCATGGGAACTAAGGCTGGAGCTGCTTAAATCAGTAATTTTTATTTTTCTTGATTCTCTTTGCTTTTAGAAAGTCTCAGACAGCTTTCCAAATGAGTGATGGTAGTAGTGAAGTCTTAGATTCGTGTAACTTAATCTTCCAACACATTTTCTTTATTTCTTGGGCATGCTTGAATTTTGCAAAACAAAGGTAAAAAATACTGAAAGTAAAGCATTTCGAGGGAGAGGTGTAGGCATGAGTCTTAACCTGTGCAATTTCACAAGCTGCAGTGTTCATTTGGCTACAAGCAGAACTGAAATAGAGTGATTTTTTATTAGTGTTAAACCTTCACTTGACATCTCTTTCTCTCTTACCAATGAAAATTGTGTTTTCAGTGTGTTTTTGATGTTTGCATAGAGTTATGAATGTATTTAGAAAGGGTGGGTGTGGGTAGTGTCTGTGCTTTCAGTGCACACTGCAGCTGTGTGTGGCTTCCCCTTAACTTCCATGGGTTGGTGTTTTCCAGTTGCATTAGCCTATGGAATATACAAGCAAGATCTGCCAGCCTTGGAAGAGAAGCCAAGAAATGTGGTCTTTGTAGATATGGGGCATTCTGCATATCAGGTTTCCATCTGTGCATTTAACAAGGGAAAACTGAAGGTAATCTTTTAAGTCATACATGAAAATTCTATATGTCTGAAGTATTTAATACTCAAACTACTGCTCTGTGGAAAGATGATTTTTTTAAAAAACAAATGTCTACAGCAAATATTTTTGAAATGTGGAATGCAAAACCTTTCTGTTAGGTTTTGGCTATTTCAGCAAGTCAGTTTTTGTTAATTGCAGAAGTGAAGCATCCCAAAGTGCGTTTTGAAAAGCGATTGATAATGAAGCACACTGCAAAGTTTTTGTGTCATATCACCGAAATATTTGCATATTCAGGGAGCCTCCTAAGCTTTGTAGTTGTGCAGCTGAGTTACTCTTGGGAAACTCTTGAACTGTCTGAGTCGCTCCATGACGTTGGCGTTTTTTTGGTGCCATCTTTGACAGTTCAAAGTGTTTATCCACAGTAGGATGTGATATAAAACTGACCAGTCTTTGCTTCCTGGTTTGGAGACTTCTGTCTGTGACTTGCTAATGGCTGAATGCTCTTGTGAACCTGGCTTTGGTAGCCAGATGTCACCTGAAGCTGTGTGGAAAGCAGGAGCGCTTCTTGCTGCTCTGAGTAAGCGACACAGAGCAAACATTGTCTGGTAACTTCTTGTTCTTTGACTTCTGCCAGGTCTTGGCCACTACCTTTGACCCTTTTGTAGGTGGTAGGAATTTTGATGAGGCTTTGGTAGATTACTTCTCTGAAGAGTTTAGGACAAAATACAAACTGAATGTAAAAGAGAATCCCCGGGCACTGCTGCGATTGTATCAGGAATGTGAAAAACTCAAGAAGCTGATGAGTGCAAATGCATCTGACCTTCCCCTCAACATCGAGTGCTTCATGAATGACCTGGATGTCTCCAGTAAGATGAACAGGTACTGGGTGCTGTTGCCACCGAGGGGCAGGGGTTTGTGCTCTCCAAGCAGCCTTGTAATGCCAAACGCTCTCCCTGTCCCACAGAGCTCAGTTCGAGCAGTTGTGTGCTGCCCTGCTGGCCAGAGTGGAGCCTCCTCTAAGAGCAGCCATGGATCAAGCCAGTAAGTAGGAGTTAACTGAGGTACTACTTGTAATCCAGTCGTTCTTGATCTCTTTAATGATTATCTTTTCAATATATTTTTGTATTTATTAGAATTGCAAAGCTAAATACTGAAAAGTTAAATGTAAGTTCCATTCATATGCTTGTCATGAATGCATGGTCCCATTCCTGCCTCATTTAGTGCACATGCTACTCTGCAGCCTTGGTTCTTGACCCTCATTCACCCTGTGTCATGGAAAAGGTTGGCACTCTGCTTTTATTTAAGCAACACAAAACAAAAACAAAACGATGACAGTAAAAAATACTATTCTTTACTGCAACCTTCTGGCCAGCCTGTTCCATGTGGTACTTACATGTCCTCACTGACCTGATAATTTGGCAGTATATTCTGAAAATGAATTACCTAAGGCATGTGCAAATAACAAAATAATTTTTTTTTTTGCCTAATGCAGTGTAAAGGAGAGAATTAGACTTCATCAGGAAAGGTTTTAGCCCTAATTCCAGCACCTTGAGCTACAAGAAAGGGAGGAAGTCTGCTGATCTTGTGACTTGGCTAGGTAGCTAATACAGGAGTTAAAAACCTGAGTAACTGCTGAGCAGAGCTGTTGAAGGACTGACAGTTGTTTGAGATGACTTTATACACATATCTTGAATTCAGAATTAAAAGTTAACCTTCAAGCACAGCCTGCTATGTATTAGATATGTGGGCCTAAAGGTTTTCTTTTCTTTTTTGGCAAGCAAAATTAAGCCAGATATAAAATGAGATATATTTGGGTTTCATTTTATTGTTTTTGTTTGGGATAGGTCACAAGTTGTCTAGCAGTGCAGGGCTCCTGAAGAAGAGCCAATTTCACACTTCAGAGTTTATGCACAGCAGAAAGGGGATGCACATGGACAGGGCACTTTAAAGAACAGCTGTTGCCATTGATGCTTGGCTTCTGCATTTCCCAGGTTTATGCAAAAACTTTGTAGCCTGTAGGAGGGACAAAGAGTTCCAAAGATCTTGTCAGCCATGAAATATATTCAGTGCTTGTCACAGTGTCTAGATAACAAGAGAACTTTTCTCTTTTTTTCTCTTTTTTTCTCTTTTTTTTGTCCAAAGACAGCTTTTTGATATTTTGATGATAACTTAAGGGCATGCACTCTCTTTTCTAGAACTTCAGCGTGAAGATATCTACAGTATAGAAATAGTAGGTGGGGCTACTAGAATTCCAGCAGTGAAGGAACAGATCTCTAACTTTTTCTGTAAAGAGATAAGCACCACGCTAAATGCTGATGAAGCTGTTGCAAGAGGCTGTGCCTTGCAGGTATAGTTACTGAAATAAAACTTTAGTATTGCTTCTTTAACATTATGTACTAATGAAATACAACTAACCACAAGCAGAAGGTAGTACAGCTGGAACAAGATCTTTCACTGGATGGGTGATAAGTGACCATGTCAGAAATGATTCTGTTACATTCATTAATTGCTTGTTAGGATGGGCTTGTTAGAGACCTCTTACATCTGAGGACCCAGGTTCTGCTGTTCAACTTCTTTGTAGTCATTTGGAACCTTTGCTGGGTATCTTTACTGAAAATCACTGAGGAATTAACATCTATTACTTAAGTCTTTCAGTTAGGTATAGTTCAATTAACTATAGGATTTTTCTGTTAAAAAAAATGCTGTGATAAGCAGTACCTCCATATGTCCTACATGATAAGTGTTAATTCTTGTACTTGCTAGCTATTTGACTACATGGATATAATAAAATTTTGTTTTTTTTTTTTTTCCTAGTGTGCAATTCTTTCTCCAGCTTTTAAAGTGCGTGAGTTTTCCATCACAGATGTTGTTCCTTATTCTATAACATTGAGATGGAAATCATCTTATGAAGAAGGAACAGGGTAAGTTGTACAGTGCCTACAAATCAATGTGTGGTTGTTTACAAAGAAAAACGTTGTGCTGTGGGAAAACCAGGCCTCAGGCTTTGAAGGTGTCCTGCACTTGGAACGCCTGAAATTTAAATTTTCTTGCACTATACCTTTTCAGTTCCAGTTCCTGTTTAACAATTGGAAATACACTTCATTAAAAATGGTGGGATGAAGTTGTTTTATTTTTAGTAAGTGTGACATAAAATGCAGAATCCAGCTTTGAGACCTAGAGGCCTTCAACCTCCAACTCTTGTTATAAACTGACTTACACTGAATGACTCTGTTGCTTGGTTAGCATGGCTGCTGATCATGAACGTACCTTGACTTTGGTTTTCCATGAAGTTATGCTCAGAGGTTTAATGTTACTTAATGTTTGTTGCTTTAGGGAGTGTGAAGTCTTCAGTAAGAACCATGCTGCTCCATTCTCAAAAGTAATCACTTTCCACAAGAAAGAGCCTTTTGACTTGGAAGCTTACTATACCCATCCACATGAAGTGCCTTATCCTGATTCCAGAATAGGTAAGGACACGTGAATAAAAATCCCATCCCTAACTCCTGTTGATACAGGAAAAAGTGGTTCTCCCTTCTTTTAAGATATGCTACTGCCATATTTTCTAGCTTATGGAAAAGCTTAGGTTGTTTAGAAAGGCTCAGCACAGTCTTCTTGGTTTAAATGTAGTGATCAAACCATATTGACATCTTGGTTTGACAGTTCCTAAAAAAACCTCTGCATTCCCCCTTCTGTTTATCTTTACAGTTTCTGAGTGCATCAAAAGAAGTAGGTACAAAGAGTTTAATGCTCTATTGTCTGGCTCTTTCAGTCTCTATAAAATTGATAAGGATCTTACGTGCCTGCTAGCCTGGATTTTTCAAAGAAATTGGATCAAAGGAGCTGTTGCCTGTCTGGACAGATAACATGTCTAGTACTATCTGTCATGTCTCTTTCTGTTAATCTGAGCATATAAAAGATAGGTGTTTCCTCAATTGAAGCATCTGTAATGGAGTCTAAAGAATTAGATGGTATAAATAAGTTTCTTGGTAGCTAAATGCTGCCTTACTTGCAGTTATTAGTAGGCTCCTTGGGGTCTTTTAATTCATAGTTTTATTTACTGGTTCATGAGTCAGATACAAACTTGGTGCTGTCTGTTCAGCTGTCTATGCAAGAAGTCTGTGGTCTTGGGGAAGAAACATTCTCCTTTACATGTGCAAAACAAAGTATCAATCTCACTGCTTTCAGAAACCTTGATAAGCACTGTTCATTCTCCAAAAAGTGTAGTGCAGCCATGTTACCAGGTTAAAACAGAATCTTACCTCTCTTAACATTTTATTTTTCAGTGTGGAGTTTGAGTTATGTGGAAAAAAGAAACGATTTGAGATGAATCAGAGTAGTTTCTCTAGTGTGATGGTTACAAAAGGCAACAGAGAAGTAGGACACCTAGTAAAGTACTATCTTGTTTTTTATGACATAAAGATAAAGCAAAAACATCTTACTAATTATGAGTGAACTGATAATAATTGGGGAACCAGGTTTTAGTTTATCTCCCTACAGCTTACATTGTAGGATTGTCAACTATGTAGAAAGTTTCCAAACAGTTTCAGTTATACGAAGTTGCTATTTAAATTAACTTAAAGGAACGAGTTTGGGGTTTTTTTTCCCTCTTTCACTGTTGTTTTGGGACAACAATTCAAGGCCTCTCTGTTGTTTCCAAGGGCGTTTCACTATTCAGAACGTTGGGCCCCAGCACGACGGCGACAACTCCAAGGTGAAGGTGAAAGTGCGCGTCAACATCCACGGCCTTTTCAGCGTGGCCAATGCCTCCATCATAGAGAAGCAGAGCATAGAGGGGGACCACAATGACACACCCATGGACACAGAGTCATCAAGTAAGAACCAAGGCAGAGATGAAGAGCTGGTATGTAAAGCTTGTAAATAATCTACACTGTAATTCTGACAGGAGCTGATAATTGCAGGTTCAAACGTAGTGTTTAGCTTTTGACAGTTACTGCTTCTCCACCCTTAAATTACTTCACTTATGTAATACATTTCTTCATGTTTATTACTAAAGGATTGGTGAAGTGCAGCACTAAGAAAAAAGAATGGAAAAACAGATTCTAAAAAAGAATTTTGTCATTGTTTATCATCTCTCTACTAGTTTTAGCATTATCTAGTGTTGCTAGCAAATGGCAGCATATTTAATGAGATCTGTTGACAAATTAATTCTAAAGGTTTGCTGTTCCCTCATGAACTATGTTTTCAGTGAGTAAAAAATACCTGCTATTTCTTGATGTATGGAAAAGTGCACTGCCCCCTGAAAGCAGATTCCTGTGAGGTGCAGCTGTGTCCCCTGGCAGAGCAGATTTGAGGACCAGGTGCCAGGAAGCACTTGGCAGCTGGAAACGGCAACACCAACGGTGGCCTCAGCAGCCTTTCTTCTGAGATTTGGCCTCAGCTTCTCCCACCTTAGTTGAATATCCTACAGGAATTAGAGCAAATGGTTACACAACTGGCATTACATAATTGGTATAAGCAACTTCTTAAACACTACACTGCTTTCCAGGAAATGTGAGCATATTTGAAATGCTGAGCATGATGTAGTTCCTTGTGGGCAAATGCTCCGTCTATGATGTTTGTAATCAAGTGAAAAAAGGTTGGAAGTGCCAGAGCTGGCATTTAGTGTAAGAGGCATGTGGAGCGTACTAGAAGTGTTCTGAATTCACTACAAGAGTAGCTGCTGCCATGCTCAAGGCTTTCCACTTGTAGCAGTTCATTCATCCATCTAACACATCTTCTGTTTTACAATGGTGCTCGTCAGCAATTACCTTTCAGTATTGAGGATGATACTCTCGACTCTGAGGAGGAGGTTTGTGGTGTATATCTGTATAATTATCCCCTCTTTAGCTATTTCCTGTAGGCAAAGCAGTTCCTTCCAGTTGGTGGCTTTTCTGTGTGAACACTAAGAACAGTAAATGAGGATTTAGATTTTAATTTCTTTTCTACTCTGAAGTGACAAAACTTTAAATTTGGTCAAAGTAGCCTCCTTGTTTTCCACTTTAAACTGCAATGTAGGCACCTGTGGTAGAGTTTGAAATCCTTAAACTAATTTTTTTTATTTTGCAGAACTGCAAAATAGCAGTAAATTATTTTACATGCATATGTAGTTTGTGAATCCAAAAATACTAATTCCTTGTAATGCAAGCAATTTTGGACCTATCAGACTTTGGCTACAGCTTATTAGTTATCAGTGCTCTGGATCTCCAAGAATTAGACTCATCCTGAAACCTTCAGGCTTACCCATGACTATGTCATTAAAAGTGTTTTTCAGTGATGACATGCAGTTTTATTACTTAAACCAAGTGATCAGCACTAGCAATGACTGATGTCTTTCAGACTGTTAAATGTAGAATAAGGCATGAGTGATAAACTGAGAAATTTGAGTGAGGCTCTCCTTATTTTGAGTGGCAAGGAGGGAAGATAGTTGGTCCTCTACTCCCAAGAGGCTACTGCTACTTTTATTAATTTCACTGTCTTGTGAGACAGATGCAGGTAATAATTACAATTAAATGACTTCTGCTTTGGATGTCAAACTTTAAAGTTTAGGTCAAAAATGATAGGAGGTCAAAGTTCTGGCTGTTCCATAGAGAACCCATTGTTATTGCCTGTGTTGGTGGTGTGTTGCTAGAATGTTCTTTGGTTACATTTTATATGTATCTGTTTCTAATATAAAGTGAAAGCAGTATTCACAAGGCTTAGTGTAATTATGTAATGGGGACAGAAAGCAACATCAAGCAGCAGAGTGGAATTTTCATTTAATTTGAAAGATATAAATACAAATACTATATCAAAATGGCTGTTTCAACATAGTGAAGCAAAAACTTTTAAGATTGATTCTGAAGTTCATCTGTTGTCTGTGATCTACTGTAACTGACATCAGTCTTAAATCTTACAGCAAACCTTTGCATTCAGTTATGTAACTCTCTGCAGGATAAAATGCAGGTTGATCAAGAAGAAGGTGTGCAGAAGAGTCAAGGTGAACAACAGAACCAAGCAGATGAGGAAACTGAAACTGCTGGAAGTGAAACAAAGGTTTGTATTCAGTATTGGTAAGACATTTTTTGCCCAGTATTCTCACACTTGCTGATTTTACTAGCTGCAAACCATGGGACTGTATTTAGAGGAGAGCTGTATTGAAATGGTTAAGTAAGGAATCCTACTGTACCCTTTCAGTTTTCAACTTAGCATGATTAAGACTTTGAAGTAGGCTTCTGTTGTTTAACCTAGATTTATAGTGAAGGTGGAAATTAGGGAAATTTAGGAAACTGTCAAGAATAATATATAGTGCTTTAAGCTTTTGAACAAGGTTTTTTAACAGCTCTTTATGTTTAAAGAAATTAGATTTCAACTGTTTGGTTCAAAACTAAGGTAATAGTGATTTTGAATACAGAGGACTAATTAGGTGCTTAATTTCCATAAGATTAATTTGTAGCTGTCTTAACTAGTTTAATTTGTCTCTCTTTTTTGAGCATAAATGTAATATTTCGATTCCTGGAAGTTTCTTACTAGTGTCACTCTTTTTATAGGCTGCTTCTGGAGAAAAGCAAGATAATCCAACCCAGCCAAAGGCTAAAACAAAAGTTAAGAGTATTGACCTCCCTATACAAGCAAGCCTCTATAGGCAACTGGGACAGGATCTGATCAATTCCTACATAGAAAATGAGGTAAGCAACTTAAACAGGTGACCATTCAGATTAATGTCACTGTAAATAATTATCTAAAAAATACTTGTAGCCATCAACTTACCTAATTCAGAATTCTTTAGGGATGTGCCCTTAATTGTAAGGGGCTTTGTTTTGCTTGGGGTTTTTGGTGAAATGACTCAGTTTCTCTAGACTTCACCTACCCTGTTCTGGTGGTGCTTGCAGTGAAGGTGACTTTACACAGAGGTGAACATTCTTATCAGTAATGGTGGATTGGCAGGCCTCTGCCCAGCTCTGTGGTACAGTTCCAAGAGGAGTCATTAAGCTTGACACTTCAAATGCTTTCAGTTTTAAATACGCCTTTCTCCACCCTAGGGGAAGATGATGATGCAAGACAAGCTTCAGAAAGAACGAAATGATGCTAAGAATGCTGTTGAAGAATATGTGTATGAGTTCAGAGACAAGCTGTGTGGAGTCTTTGAGAAATTTATCACTGAAGAAGTAAGACTTGCCTATATGCTTCAACTGTTGGAAAAAGTTCCTTTGTATTTATAAGTTTTGAGTGTGGGTTCTGTGGAGGCTGCAGGGGTCTCTTGAATTAGTTTTGGAGTAGGAGAGGCTTGACTTCACAGTAGTCAAGTTATGCTTACACTGACATTTGACTTGCAGAGTTCTTTGCTGCCTGAGAAATTGCTCAGTGTCAAGGAAGGATTGGGGATGCAGGCAGAAAGTAAAAATCCTATGGTCAGCATAGGAAGGTAGGACAAATTGCCAGGAGCTTCTGAATGGCATGAGTGGGTAGGAATAAAAAGAATAAACAGGTAATATGAAAGACTCTTAAGAGGTTCATGGGCTGTCCTAAATAGCCTCAGGAGTGATTTTATAACTCTGGTAAACTTCACCTGCAAATCAGATGAGTAGGGCTGTCCTGCCTCTTTATCACTCTGTAAAATCTTGGCTTTGAAGTCTGTTAATTACTGTTTTCCTTCACTGTCACTTGGAATATTTTAAGCTGATGGAACAGTCCTTTTTGGAGTAGGGTGGGTTTGTGCCAGGGAGAGAAGTCTCATTTGATGTGTTCCCTTCTGAACTGGAGTGTCCATAACTTGTTTCATAGGATTCAAACAAGCTCACCTTGATGTTGGAGGACACAGAAAACTGGCTTTATGAGGATGGAGAGGACCAGCCTAAACAAGTATACATGGACAAGCTTCAGGAATTAAAAGTAAGGTTTTAAGTTATTTTCTGTAAAAATTGAGCATGTATGCTTGGGGATGGATGTTCAGGTTGGGTGTAGAAGTTCAGGTATGAAAGGAACATAATATTTAGAACTACAAATACAGTTTCTTTTAGTGTGAGTTGTGCTCCTAATTTGAAAATAGTTAAAATGAAGCAGGCTGTCACTAATGACAGTAGATTGAATTGCTATGGGAATTTTCTGTCAGACTTCTTGTAGTCTGAAAAGCTTTTGAGTAGCACTCCTGGGTAATGAGAATTAGACTCCAGAATATATATTCTGTTTTTCCTGTTCTCAGTAGTCTTCTATAGTAGTATCATTAAACCAATTATTGGGTCTAATATCCAATGATAAAGGCTCAGGAGTGCTTTAACAGTTGCTTCTATTGTATCATTTGATTAGTAATGACAAAAAAAAAAACCCTTAAATGCTTCAGATTTTAATAAACTGATGGGGAAAATGGGAATTCTGATTAATAGCTAGGTACTTTGTAGTAAGTTGAAGTGTGTCTCTAGCCCTTGGGCTCCAGCTGTTTACTCACCAGTTATTTCCTTTGGGGGAGGGATAACTGATGGAAACAGCAGTGTAGATCCAGGCAACTGCCTGGATACCAGTATTCAAGAAAAGGAAAAGGCAAACAGTGGATAAAATTACAAGTTTTCAGATGAACTACTTGAAAATTAAAGCATCCATTAAAGCCAGGCTGGTTTCTGTTCAAATGCTCTTTTTGCAGAAAACTGCAAAATACCAAGCCTAGTAAGGACAGGCACTGTTCTTGTGTTTAAACTTCTGCTTTTCTTGTTGTTGTTGCATCAGAGCAATATGCGAAGATTTAGCTCTTTGAATGGATGAGGCAGCTTTCCTTCCCATGCTGCATTGCATTCGTAGACCAGACTAAAGGAAATAGGTATTTTTATAAAGATCTTTGTGCTTATTATTCCAGAAATTTGGACAGCCTATTCAGGAAAGATGCATGGAACACGAAGAGAGACCAAAAGTTCTAAATGAACTAGGAAAGAAGATTCAGCTCCTTATGAAAGCAGTAGAAGCATACAAAAATAAGGTAAAACCAAATTATTTAGTGATTCAGTGATTGTAGGTGTTTTGAGTTTGGCTGTAGATTTTTTGTGTTTTAAAAAACAATTCTGTAAAATTAACCTCAAGCTGCTTCAGAAGGGCTGTTGCACTTCTGCTCCTGAGAACTCTAAAACTGTTCTGCATTGCTAGCCAAAAGAGCTTCTTCCTGAGCACATAAATCAAAGATGATCTTGGTTTTTATGGTGGCTTGTACCACTTGAAATGGATCTCTCATTTTACAGCTGTTACCAGTGTTTCTGTAACTTTTAGGACTAACTTAATTCGATGAGCAGCATCTTTTAATTGCTGATACAAATCTCTCTCTCCCCTTAGGATGAAAAATACGACCACCTAGATCCTGCTGAGATGGAGAAAGTTGAAAAATACATTAATGAGGCTATGAATTGGTTGAACAGCAAAATGAATGCCCAGAACAAACTAAGTCTAACTCAGGATCCAGTTGTCAAAGTGGCAGAAATACTAGCAAAATCTAAGGTAAAAAAAAAAAAAATCATTGTAACTTGTTGCATTCTAATCAGTTTTTCTTGACCCAGATTTTGGCCTAGCCTTGAGCTAGAATATTGCATCTGCAGAGATTTTAAAGCTACTAGAAGATCTGTACAGAGGGAGCCCAGCACTCTTTGGTGCTGCCTCTTGATACACAGAAGTACCTCTGCACAAGCCTTTTTAAAATACCCTGAGTTACAGCACCAGGCTTCTACAGAATGGATTGCCATATAGGTTTGTAACAGATCAGAAGCTCTTTAGGTAGGGAAAGGCTTTTTTTCAAGTTTGTAGGCTTGATGGAATAGAGAAGTTTAGTCCTTGAAAATTAAACTCCAGGCCGTTGCGGACCAGAAGCAAATCAGAGACGTTCTAGTTGAGTGCAGTTGCTGTGCCACCAAATGACCTTGCTGTGTCCCTTCTGTCACCACTAGGAGTTGGACAGCTTCTGCAATCCCATTCTGTCCAAGCCCAAACCGAAGCTAGAAGCTCCCAGCGATGGGCAGCCCAAGGCCAACGGGGAGCACAACGGGCCCCTGAACGGACAGAGCGCTCCCGAAACCAAAGCGGACCCGGCCAAGGAGAACCCGCAGCAGCCCAAACCCCCCGGAGAGATGGAAGTGGACTAAATCTTGCATTTCTTTGACTTAATTAAAATAGTGCAAGTAACCACAGGGTCCATTCTTTTTGTCTGGTACACACCTCAGATGTTCAGTTATTCTTAGCCAAACTTCTGTCATTTGTTGCTGAGTAGTTTTGAAAGTGTTTTCTATTAAGTACACCTCTGATGTTCATTTCCACTGATGCTGCTTATGTGGAGCTTTAGCCAAATGTAGATTGTATAAGTCAGTTTAAGCTTTCCCAATATATTTTATATCAAACATACAGAATTGATATATAAACGGCAACAATCTACCTTATTTAAAGCTTTTATTGTGGATAAACCTCAGCTCCTTTATTCAGGAAAGGATACTGTATTGCACTACTGATGCTCAAGTGTAGATCTAATCGCATCTTTATTTTGGAAAAATATTGGAATTGAAGTGGCAAAACCTGTCACTTGAAGCACTGACCTTTTCTAGTTATTGTATTGTTATAATTTAAATATTAAAATAGAGGTTAGTTGGCATACCAGTCCATCTTGTTGATGTACCATGAATTGTCTTTTTCATAGAACCCAAATAATACAAGCTTAAGCTTTTTTTAGGTTCTCATACCACTGACATCATTGCAGATTGCTCCAGCACAAGGGCTCTGCCACGTGCTGCAGTTCCTGGTCTCTGTGCACATTGCTGTACATACTCTACTGTGCTTAGGATAGGATGATGCTGATGAGAATAGGAGGAAAGGGGAGAATAGACAAGGCCTGCTGCATAGCTTGCCCTTGGAAGTGTCTTATTGCACATGGAACTATTTCCACTTCTTTTGTTTTGAATGCAATTTACATCTTGATCGTATCTCGTGCTGGGGAGGAGAACCAACAGAAACAGTGCTGTGCAAACTGGGTTACCACCACCCTGGTTTTGAGGTTGCTTAAATGTTGTTTGGTGCAAATGTGAAAGAAATGCTGAGAGCTTGTTTAAGCCTTGATACTCAGCATGTAAACCTTTTGGTAAAAGATCAAAACAAAAGAGCTTAAAAACTGGATATTACTACCCCAAAGATGGAATTGACTTTATGAACTTGCCTGGCTTACCACTTAGCTTTGGTCATTCAGCTGTCTAATGTAAGTGTCTACAATGTATTACACAGTAGAATCACTGTTTTCTTTGATAGCTCTTAACCACTGTCAAGGTCCAATGTATGTTCCAGATATATTCCAGATGCTTCTGTCAGTCACCGAGGTACTGTAGCACTTGCTAGAGCCAGTCACTATTGACTTCAAACAAACCCCTCTGTTACCAGAGTGGGAATGGGCTACTCTAACTATGAAAAGTGGTTTCTTTACCCAGTCAGCATAAGAAACTGAGATTAGTTGCACTGTGATGCTTCAGTGACTTGAATCTGTTGCAGAAACAAATTCAGATGTTAATCAGGCACTCCTGCAGCAGTTCTCCCCTATGAGGTGTTGCTGCTGTGAACAAGTGAAGAATCATGATCTTGTTTCTGGCCTTGGCAGCCATTTTATGTCCAGCCATGCCCTTCATCTTCTACTGCTGTTCATGCTACAAAAAGCGGTTCATGAGCCCTGGCAGAGGTGAATTCAAGTGTCACATATCTTCACAGAAAAAGGAAGCATCATTTACAGATGTACATAAACCTGCCAGACTAGTTCAAGTGCTGGAATTGTACCTTCATGACTGACATCAAGTGACTGAGATGCAAGTACTTGGCTCTACATACTGTTCCTCCTCCATGCAATCAGTGTGGCTGGTCTGACACTGCCAGTTCACATAGTTAAAGGCCTTGAACAAAAACTGAGTGACCTTGAGGAGAGCTGCTCTGCAGCTACTCTGCAACCTCAGTCTCAGTTCTACCACTGTAGTCACACCTCTGGCACTGAGGGGTTGACTGTACTTCAGCATCAGTTGTCCTTTCAGTCACTAATGACTGAGCTTAGCTTTGGTCTTGTAGGCTTTAACACCATTTATATCTTAATGGCTTCTACCACAGCAGTGTAATGAGTAGCATTCTCAAGTACTGGCTTCCTAAAACCCATCTACACCATAATTTGTGTAGTAGACTTCTTGATACCTGTGGCAGGAGAGCTCAAAACAGCAGCAATCTCCAGTGCAAGCTCTCCAGTAGCTAAAAGGTCATGTGCAAGAACAGACTATCTTCTGCTCGTGGTCATCAGATGCTTAATACTCCATTACAAATATTTGAGGCAATTCTTAGGATAAAGGCTAGAATAATTCTGCACGCTTAAAAGCAGATACAGTTCAGACAAACAATTGTAGTAAAACGTTTTCTTACTAGAATAGAGGGGGTTTTTTTGCTGTGCATCTGGTCTGTCTCTAGATCCCTGGTGGAGAGGAATGCTGCCCACAGACTGCCCACAGCAGCTGCTGCTGAGGTCCATGTTAGGAATCCCATTTGGAAGGGCAGAGTTGATTTTTCCACGGTGAGGTTCCCGTGAATATATGACTTGTTCATCTGTTACCTGTTTTCTGTTATAAAGAGGAGATTTTACCAGGACAGCACTAAGTGTAAGTGGTTACACACTGCACAGTTTGGAGGTGAGGCTTTGTGTGTCAGACCCCATGAGCAAGTTCTCTGTGCCTCCCCTGGCAGCAGCACAATGAACATCTTTGCAACATGAAGTTTTGTTAGGGAACCAGCATTGGTCTGCTGCTCTGCATCTTATATATTCTAAAAGCAGCTATTTGCTGATAATGGCTTACTTGTAACTTCTGCTGAAGGCAAGAAACATTTCTAATGTTTGAAAATGTTCCCTCTGTCTTATAAAAAGGGAGCACTACTGTCTTTGTAAGTGCGGTAGTGTTTTGTTTTTAAAAAGGTTTTGTTAATCACATTCTAAAGTTTCATGTAAAAATTTCGTTACAAAGCAGCATAAATACTTGGTTTCATTTTACCAATAAGATCTTTCTTATTTCCTTCAAAAACAACTCATTCCCTCCTGTCTGGAGCGTTAATGGACTTGCTCAAGAAATTACTTCAAAATGAATTTGTTACAATTTTCTTTTCTTTTCTAAACTAAGTTGTTACTAGCTGTTTTACAACTGATCCACGAGTCCCTTTCCACATTTTTTATTACTTGAGACTCCAAGGAGTTTCTTTGAACTTCATTCAGATGTAACATAAACAGATTTTTAACATTTAATTTAAGCTTTTATGCTTTTCTTCTTTTAAGCTGCTGCTTCATGACAAAATACCCCAGGTACAGCTGCCTGCCTTGTTTGGCCCGATTTTGAGTGAAGATTTTGATTTTGTATGTCTGAATTTGAATGGAGACTCCCTTGCTTGCTTCTGGCAGTATCCTTCTTTCAGTGCTTAAATCCTGCCTTTGGGGCATGCTTGCAAAACAGAGTGGGCAGCTGGGTCCGGAATGCTCAAAGCCTTGGGAAGCACCCAACCTGTGTTCCTGCTCTGCCTCACAAGGCCCTGGGGCAGAGCAAGGGGGAAGGCTCTGGAATGGCAGCACAGTTGGGGAAGTGCAGTGTCTGGGGTGCAGCTCCAGCGTTCTGGACACCTTGTGGTATGTGGGATGGAAGATTTGGTTCTTCCACATAGAAGTGGAAGCTGTTAATGGAAAGCATCCAATCTGTGTGTTGATGAGATTCCTTTGTATCTTCAACATTTGAAATTCTTTAGTATTTTTAAACATCTCAGTGTGCTGAACTCCAATCTCTGCTGCAGATGGTTACTAACTGTTCTTAAATACTCCATATTTAAGTGGGGGTTTTCCTGTAAGGATTATATAAGTATAATTTCAGGAAACAAGCAAGGAACTGGCAGGAGACCTTTCTTCCCAAGTATTTTTTGACACCAGTGTGAAAAATTTACAGCCTTAACAAAACTTGGAATCTGTACTTCCCCGAGCTCTGGTGATCCATGCCTGTCAGTTAACCAGTGCTAGCATCCAAAACATGAAGCCATGTTATAAACATGCTGCATTGGCTGGTTCAAAGCACCTACCCAGCTGCTGTAGGAAAAGAAGCTAAATTCAATTGCCATAAACCATGAACACATTCCTCAAAACAGGACTTCACTGCTGTGTGATCACACTGTAGTACTGTAGTACTTCAAAACACTGACTCCTGTGAGCCTTTCTAAAGTGAAGCTCAGATGCCCAGACTTTGCTGTGGGTTGGTACAAGGTCTGCCTGCTCCAAGGATGCTTACATTAATTGCCACTAGATGTGAGCTTATTAACTGGATAGAGGAATATTTTGTTGCCTCTTTCACTTTTTTTTTTTGGCTACTCTTAAGTTTTTTAATCTTACAGGCACCAGGAGACAGAAACTCTCCGTCAAAAGAGATGGTAAAAAAACATGTTGCTTAACAAAAGGCGTTAATGCCTCATAAATTTTAATTTCAACTCCCAATATAGCATTTGGAGTATAAACACAAGCTCTTAGTAGCTACAGAGAGTGTGTGGTGGCTGACTCCTAGCTACATTCTTAATTCTCCAAAGTTGAAATTTTAAGATCTCAACCACTACACATGTAAATAACAGTGAAAAGAACTCAATGTGACTATTGGCACTGCAGGATGCTAAACCTGGAACGTGCTTGATGTAACTTACTTCATACAGCTATTAAACCCTGGTGTCCTTCTTTCCTGGTCAAAAGGAAATATATCAAGCAAGGAATCATTGCAATTAAATCCATGAAGAATCATTTTAAACAAAAATGCAATTAAGAGCTATACTCACCAGCCACCTCTCTACCAAGTGTTGAAATAGTTTAATGGATCCAAAAAGGTGGTAGTCCCTGAATGTTGCAACAGTTGGAAAAGTTTCTTTCCGTAGTTGATAACCACATCTCCACAGGCTGAGGGGGAAGAGATGGGAGTGTGAGAATTTAAAGCAGTGTTTAAGTATGCAAAATGTTTACCATGTATGTAAATGGGATTCTTAGTAGTGACAGATCATGTGCAAATTGACAATACTTCAATTTATTTTTGAATGGCAATATAGATTGTCAAGGTTGTGTATAATTATAATAAATATATAAACCGCTACTTGAACCATCAATGACCACCCAAGACCTCATTTTTACATCAGTGTTCTTACAAGCAGCTTAGTCTGATGCCATGGATTGATAGGATGTGTGTTTGTCCAAAAGGCCACGGGTACAATTCAGGCATTTGTGGTGCCTCACCTGTCCTGCTGTGGCTCCTCTCATCCTTCTCTGCCCCAGTCAGCAGCAGCCTCTCTCCTCAGTTACCTCTGCACACTGCTCCCTCCACCTGCTGCAGCCCAAGCACAGCATTGCTTTGCCTCTGGGGAACTCCACTGATTTTCACAGCTGCCATCACATTTGTGTTTGGATGAGCACAAATTCCCAAGTTTCCAGTAACTGGTCTTTCATGAATGACTTACTGCAACATAAAAGTTCAAGGTAGTTTTCCTGTGCCTCGAACTGCTTGGGGAAATTGATGGCTTTGGGCACTGTTGGTTCCCTGAGCAGATCCAGAGGTGCAGCAGGAAAGCAGGAGTCTGGGATTCCTCCAGGAATATTTCTGTGTGCCAGCAGTGTAATGGGAATCCCTCTGTCCTCCACCAGGATGCAATGACTGTAGAATTCTGCATAACCTATACAAATGCACCAAAACACAACATGATTTCAACATTTTTATATCCATCTTCCTCAGTACACTCCAAAAGCTCCTCAAAGTTTGCATTTCTTCCAGGCTTTGCATTCTTAGATCTCAACAAATCGTCTAATAAAATATTTCAACTCTATTAATTTCACAGGCCAGGTTTGGGATCTAGGGGTGGGGAAAAGTCCTTCCTATTAACTATATACATTTACATGTATATATATATATGCACATACACATGTGCATATGTAAAAATGTACTACAAATCAACCTGGTGTGCTTAACAACATTCAGTACAGGGGAAAATACTGCCCCTTAACCCTCTGCTGTCTGAGCCTCTCAGACTACAAAATCAGCCCCTTCACACTCCAGTATTTCCCAGCTGTGCAAGGATGTTCACCTGCAAGAAAAGCATTCCACTGTTACACTGCAAAAGAAGGTGAACGTGGAAAGAATCATAGAATGTCCTGATTTGAAAGGGACCCACAAGGATCATCAAAGCCCAACTCCTGGCCCTGTACAGGACACCCCAACATTCCCACCATGTGCCGAAGAGTGTTGTGCAAAGGCTCCTTGAACTCTGCCAGGCTTGGTGCTGTGAGCACTGCCCTGGGGAGCCTGTGCCAGTGCCCATCCACCCTCTGGAGGTGGGGAAGAACCTTTTCCTGATACCCAACCTAAACCTCCCCTGAGACAGCTTCAAGCCATTCCCTCAGGTCCTGTCAGCTGAAGGTAGCCAGCTAAAACTCTCAAGGAATTAAGAACACAGCCACGATGTAAGGCTAATGATATTTCCATCAAAACACTGAAATGCATTGTGAGGACCCAGATTTCAAATTCTGCCTGAAAAGCAGCTTTTCTAGTACTGTAATATCCTAGCACTGCCTCAAGGGGCTTGCTCAGTGCAGTTTCAGGGAGAAACGAGCTGCTTGCAGAATAAAAACAATTTATTCACAGGGATTGTGTTTGTCACAGAGCTTCTGAAACCAGAGTGTCCCCGTGATCATTCCCATGGCTGCAAGTAAATATTATCCTTTACTTTCTCAGCTTAACTCTGTCCTACATTCTCCATTCTCCCTACACATATCAGTGTGCTCTTCCTTTTATAAGGTTAATTGGATTTTCAGTAGTGCTGAATCACTTGACAACACAAAGAAGAAAACGACACTTTCTACAGCAAATACAACATTTAAAAACTACTGGTCAAGACTATTTTACTTGCAAATTTCTTCAGAAAATAACCTTATCCTCACATGAAATAACACTCCAGAAATAAAACTGAACATTTTATAAGCATTGAACAGACAAAATAAATGTGTATTTCTACTTTGCCTCCAAGGAGAGTGAAATTAAGTGATTCATTCAAGTCACACAATATCTACAACAGGGGCAAACCGTGCCACATTCCCAGAAATGGAGCCAACCACTCCAGGAAGGCAAGACACCAGCACAAAAATCCTAGGCCAGAGCTGTGAGTTCCTCCTGGAGGGCATGGCAGCAGCCAGCAGAACTACTCTTGGAAAATGAAATGACAAAACAAAACAGGAAACATTTGTCTTGACAATACTACAGGAAGACGTGGCCCAAGAAGTTTCCTTTCTCAACCAAAAATAACCTTTCCCACTTTACTTACTCTTCTCATATCTTTCAAATGCTCCAGGAATCTGTTGCAATAAATATTCCCCACCTACTCTGTCTGCCTACATCTTCACTGCCTTGTCTGCAATAGCAAGGCAGGACAAAATACTCTTCCATGGTTATTTTAGCATAGAGGGTGGAGATGGAAAAGGAGATCCAAGGCACAAAGAGCACTCTGTTTATGATGGCTTCTCTAAAGCTGTGCTTTGCAAAGTCACTGATGAAATAATAACCACACCAGCTCTGGCAAGTTCCTATTAAATAAAGATTAACAACCTGCTCACAGGTATTTCAGAAAAGTCAGTGGCATTACCTTTGCTGCTTTGGAGTGCTAATTACAAGGAATAAATAACCCAGATTCTCTCTCTGTTGCTTTTCCCTGTAACATCAAGCCCACAAACACCAAACAAAAATTACCAGGTTGACATCTCTGGGCCTTAAAATGACAGTGGAGGAAGTATTCAGTTGTCAGACAGAAGCAAGCTGTCTACCATAGGAAAGTTTAGTTTTCTTCCATATTACAGGAAGTAGGAAATACACATTTATAAATACGATTTGACAGGTGGAAATAGCAAATGTATCTAAAGTCATTAAGTTGCTGAGACTATGGAGATTTTAAAGATAATTCCCCTAAAACTTTTAATTGCAGAAATAGAGTATTTGCATTTGTCTTTGCTTGCAAGAAAATAAACCAACATATTAAAAATAAATAGTCCAATTTGCTAAATTCCCATGACAATGCTTTTTCAAGACACACTTACTGGTACAGACAACAGAAACTTAATTTTCAGTACCACTAGGGAAGTATTTTGTCTTACCTTCCTTTAATATAATGTCAGAAAAAACACCACAACAACCTCTCTGCCACAAAAAGGGCACTAAGAAATGTCACTTGTCTGAATATGCTAAACTGTTGATCAAAATCCTTTGTAAACAACAGGAGAAATGCATAAATTACACCTTTATGCTCAGGTGACATTTTGTTTTCATGAATAACATCAGTAAAACGATTTGCAAAGCCAGAGGAGCAGACACACACTGAAAAAAAAAAGGGGAAAAATAGTAGTTTAGGTAGACTTACTACAGTGAAATTATATTTTGTTGAGAAAGCCTTCAAATCTCACACTGCATCTTGAAATCCACCTGAATGAACTTAGCAGATATCACTACCCAAGGGATTCAGCTTCTTTGCAAATCCAGCTGCTTGCTCAGTAACTGCTAGTTACAGCTAAAAATTTTTAAAAATTACTTCACAGAGAGTCAATCAAAATTCCCAATGTAACAGCCTAGGGAAATACTGCACAGATTTGTATTTAAATGGGGTTTTAGCTCCAGTATCCAAACAGCAGTGTTGCTGCACAGAAAGATCTGTCCTCTAGTTTTCAGTCTGTATCACTTTGCAAGGCAGAACATCACTCATAAGGGGACATGATGCAAGTGCTAACCCACAGGTATCTGCACTGATTTGATCCTTCATGTGTGCTGGGATGATGTTATTTTCACTTTGGTGTGAAGAATTCTTTGCATTGATGTGAGTTTGTGATAAATTTAATGATAATTCTAGACCAAGCTAAGTCTTCCTAATAAACAGTTCAAATACTGAGAGCAGCCTTTATCATGGATTTATTTTGACTTGGAAAGGTTTTCTCTGTTAGAAACTGTCACTCAGTGCTCACAAGTGCTGTACAATCAAAAGATCACAGAAAAAGCATCTGGAAAAACTGGCACAGTGCTTCGTGTCCTGCTCAAGAACAGGGCACAATCTGGTGCTATGTTCCACACAGCAATAAAAACAGACACCTACAAGCAAGGCATCAGCCAAATTAGCAAAATACCAACGGCCTCACTGTTTCCATAACACAGGCATGATGTCAGCCTGGCTCTGGTGGTAAATCACTGACTAATCTCACCCTTGGTATCTGCAGGCAGACTCAACTCTACCACACAAAGCTACAAATTCTGTAACATCACTAAGATGCACAAAAGATCTGAGGGGAAAAAAGCTTATGCTGGCATAAACGGTAAAGTATCACTGGACCACCAAATGCTGGCATTGTAGTCCAACACAATTAGTAAAAACAAAATATCCCCCTGTCTTTGACAGCATTTATACAAGCTACACAATATTCCTGTAACACAGACTTAAGGCCGCTGCTGCTGCTGGGCCAGTACCTTCCTGGGAAGGTTCAAAGTTGGAATGTCCATAAAAGTGTGTTAGTCATTGCAACAAAGCCTTGTGCCACACCAAGGATTTTACTCAAAACAGATTATATTTAATAACCAGCTTCTCAGAAACAATAATTCTTTGCACAAAGTATTTTTTCTTTCACTTACATTACAAATGACTCCCCTCCAGCCATACTCCTCAGCTGAGGATGAAACAGGCTGTTGGCTTTACAGATGAGTAAACTGAATCACATGGCTAACAAGTTTTACTTGTTTCTTAAAGATACAGATTTAAATAAAAAATTCCTTCTCTGAAATAAATGGATTTTCACTACCAAAGAAGTAGGGTAGGTGAGGAAAGAATGTTTTCCTCATCTCTTTCTTGATCAGCACAGCAGTGGCACAGGCAGTTCCAGGATGAGGATGTTTTCAGTTATTTTTTGTGCCTGAAACAGATGTTCCCTCCGGAGAACTCACCATCACACAGACAGATGAGAGGCACAGCCCTTTCCTGTGCAAGGCAAAGCATCAAAAATGATACAGGTTTCAAGACCTTGTTCAACTCCCAGCCTCTCACAACACAAACATTCTGCCACCTGAATTCACATTTCCTCTAGGAATGCTTAAAAGAGAAATGTCATTCTCCTGAGGAGCCACATGAGGAATAAGAAGTGAAGAAAGGTTAAAAAGATAACAAACCAAAGCCTGGGCTACAGAAAGTAAAAGCAGAGACTGTACTGCACTGTAGCTGTGCTATTGTTTGTCAGACTTGAGCAATAAAGTAGCACGGGCATAAACATGCCATGGAAAGTTCTCAAGGAAAACCAGTCTGCTCTCCCTGGTAGGAGAGAATATCAGGGAGGAGAACTAAGAGCTCAAAAATTAAAGCTGAGCATAGGCTTGGCTTAAGAAAGGAGTTTCAAAGCTAAGCCTACATACTGCTGCACATACCTGCAGACTTCAGGCACATTGCAAAGATGCCCTGCCAGGTTTAAAGTGCCTTGTTGGAGTGCTGGTGCAGCCACAGCAGCACAAAGCTCAGCACAGGAGGCTTCTTAATCCTCAAACACAGGCCCAGCCTCAGCTCCAGTAAAAGCAGGCACACATGGTTTAAGAGAAGTGGCACACAGGTGGAACAATTAGGTCCAAGTATTTCTGACATTGGAACATGCAGGAAAAAACACCAAACCGAACGTTAATTTCACTGGTGAAAAATCCCCATTATTCTTCTTTTTCCTCCCATTCACTATGAGTAAAGCTGTTTAATATTAAGCAGCACATGTCACAGAAGAAATAGAACAGCCTTGTTTTAGAAAAATTAAAATCCCAACCTAGGAATCAAACTGCACCTTTGTACAAAGCTATACAACTTCTCTAATTTCAATGGAAATACAGCTGCTTATGTTTAGAGCTGAAAATAGTCCTCTACAGTTTCTGTCCTTGGAAAATGCTGTCCTATGATTGCTTCAGAGGAGTTGCATGGTCTAAGCAGGCACTTCAAATTTATTTTCAGCCAAGATGATGGAAAATAACCACGTTCATTTAGTTAGTGATTGGTTCTATTGCTAAAATGACAGAAATCTTATTCTCTTTTACTAAGCTCCTCTTATTTTAGAGGAAGTTGTTAGAGCCTGGCAAGCCTCTGCAGCTACACGAATGCCACAGGTTGTTTGGGATCCCAGGAATACAGCAATGGTCACTTCAGCTTGTTCAGGCACACACCAAAACTTCTACACTCCCAGTGACACAAGGTAATACTTGATGGCTGGGTGAATGATCATATACATTCATAGTACAGATAAATACACCTAATGCTATGCTGCATATGACAGGTACAAATGTTTCCTCCTACAGTTTAGTTGGTTTTGCTGCTCGTGTGAAGCATAAAGATGAGGTAAATCCACTCATTCTCTTTGGACAGAAGAGCAAGATAAACAGTTCTACCAAGGCAGATTCACTCTATGTTTTTACCCCTGATGTCTTAAAAGAACATGTGAACTCAGTAAGATGTGGGCTTTTCAACTTTAAAAGACTGTTGAGATATGAATGCTCCATTTATTGATTATCAAAACCATTGCTTACTCTGATCCTGCCTTCCTGCATGGAGGCATTAAAGTGCTGTTCAAAATCCAGTTGTTTTTTATTCAGTGGTCTTTTGGCATTCTGTGGAACAGAGGCAAACTTCACCTGCTCACAGTAAGCTCAGTGCACAGCTCAGTGCTAATACCTGAGTTCTGAAAACATATATAAGAACAAATTAGAGAAAGGATCAAAATATGACATAAGGCAGTAGCTACCCTCATGACTGCTGCATAGTTCCATACAGCTTGGAAACATCATTAACAAAGGAATTGTGCCTAAGGGAGCAGCCCAGGTTTTCACATAAGGCTAGCTGTCAACATTGGCAGCTACACCCACTGCTGGCAACTGAATATCCATCAAGGAAGACCAAGGAAAACTCCAGTGGATGCCTAATTAAACGAATATGTTAGGCAGTGTATCTGGAGGAGGGTGGAAACAATGCTGGATTGGGCAAGGGTAAAAACAAAAGACCAGTGGATCCCCAGACACCAAACCACACTGAGTGTACACTTCATCCAATGTGTGTCTGCAGGGCTGCATTTCCAGTGACCCTGGCACTCAGCTGCCAAGAGAAAAGGCAAAGAAACACAGGGCCAAAAGGCTTACAGAGCAGAAGACAAACAGGTAACATTCCACCTGAGTATCAACTGGAGACACATCTGGATATTGGGATGCTCAAGAAGGAAAGAGAAAGAAAGAGCAGACTGAAGCCTTAACATGAATAAAATGCATTTGCAATAAATTGATGCTGCAGTCTTCTCATTTTCCCTGGCTCAATTCTGCTCAGATTAAGTCTGAGGTGGAATGTGCCTTGCATAACCCAAAAACTAAGCATATTTTGGTTTGTTTTTTTCCCCCAGGTTATCTTCTGAGTTATAGAAGAACACTAAATTATTTGGATAGTTTGTAACTTAGAAAACCAAATAAATTTGCAGACAGTGAAGGTGTGAATAATAACCATAAGGAATAAGTCATATGCTCCTAATTGACAACAGTCATAGCCAAAAATTTAATGAGTTTTACTCCAAGCTTCAGTATAATCAAGACACAGAGGTTTTGTTCTCATAATTTTTGGCACAGTGCCTTTTAAGATAAAGTATGTAAGTGGCAGCACCTTTTCCTGCTCATCTGTAAGATGAACTTTCTGCAATTATTACATGACTATGTTTAACTTAAGAAGCAGGGTATGCAGACCACTGTAAACAGCAAACATCCTGCAAGTACATTCCAAAATTCATGATCAAACTGCTGAAATACCAGACTGAAACAAGTGCCTGGTACTGAATTGTTACTGGCAGAAATTTTGCTTTTCACCACTCATGTTTTTATCAGACAGGTGATTCTAAATGTCAAGAGCAAGGTTTGTCATCTCTGAAAGCAAAGCTGAAGGGTGAACTCTGAAAGCATTTGTGTGGGTGGCACCAAGTCAAAGAAAATTTTCATTTGATAAAATTTTGTATTCTCTGTAGAAACACAGAATTCAATGCAGTGAAAAACAGACAGAAGCAGCCAAGTCTCCATGATCATGTACTTCTCCTTGAATAAAGTAAATGGATAAAAAACACTCAACAAAAACCACCAAAACATAATCTGGATTTGATTCAATTTTAGTTTGGGTACATCACTCCTTCCCTGACCAAGTTTTCTACCATTACCATCCAGAATGAAGAACATGGGAGAAAACCATCTGTAAGATCTCTTCCTTCACAGGGCAGTCATGATAAATAGGAAAACAAAACATGCATTTCAGTGGTATTAGGCATGAAAAACCCCACTAAAGTTTTGTGACTGTATAACTACAAATTTCCATTTTTAAAAAGAAACGGTTCTTGACAGCTGGAGTTGGCAGCAGAATGGCCTTGACTCTGTCGTGGTGCTGACACCCCCTGGCAGCCTCACAGGACTGCTGGGTGCTGCTCCTTCTTTGCTTCCCCGGCTGAGGTGGCCGGGAAACACCCGCCCTGCACAGGCACCCTGAGCTCAGCCCTGGCAGGGCACAGCCGGCCCTTCAGCACACGCTGGGGAAGGCAAGGCATATTTATTCCAATATTTCGAATAGAAAGTTAACATATCAAAGCAGAATCAGACAGGGATCCTTTCCACACCTTCCTGTGCCACACCTTAATAGTCTTAAGAAAGTGAATGATGCACTAAGTGGTTTATTTCCCTTCACCTCAGCTGAAGGGGAAATTTCCAGTATTCCTGCATACTAAAGCAGTCATAAGGGAGAGAAGTGATGCAAAATTAAAAAAAACATAAATCTGAAGTAATGAAGAACTTAAACTTTGTCATGCTGTCTAAATGAGCTTTCTTCAGGAGCACAGCCATCCTCCCAGTTCTTCAGGGATGAGGGAGGATATGACTGAGTCATTCTCCAAACCATTTGTGCCTTTTTGGCTAAGAGGATAACACTTAGTGGAATACTGTTAACAGGCAACAAATCTGCACTCAGTACAAGGCATCAGCTTGGCCATCTCTACATTACACCAGAAAAATGGTTCCATGGACATTTGGCACTAAAGAAGTAAATCCAGCAACAGGAAATGGGTATTTTTGGCAGCAAAGAAACACAAAGCTAAATGGTTTGAAGCCAAAGGGAGGTAAAAGCACTCCAGGAGAAATAGAAATATTTAAAGTGGGGGTGATTACCACTGAGACAATCTAGCTACAGGCAGGACAGGGTCACTGCCACCTGTTTGACATGGAAAGGAGATCCCTGGAGATGGAAATGCCATGCAGGCAAACACACCACCAGTGCTCTTCCTTCTCTTCAGGGTTGGAAACACTGTGGTCTGACTGTGTCTGCTCATGGCAGCTGCAGCAGAGCAACTCAAAGATTTCTTTATTCCTCTCTTGGTTTGAGCACATTTTAGTAACATATGTCTGGCAAAAGGCAAAACTTTGGGTCCCAAACGACAAATGTCATTTAATAATTACTGCAGAAGGCCTAACTCAATTAATTCTGTTGTTGAGATTGTACCACATGTTGATGATGTGACAGACCAAATAAACTGGAACTACTGTCAATAAAACAGGGTCAAATCAACAAGGGGATTCCAAACTGGGATTCAGGTGGGGTAAAAAGTCCAGAAGAGAGAGAATCAGACTTAAATATGGCTAAACTGTTCTTGTATGATTAGAAGAAGAAATACTACAGAGTCTGGTGTCAGTGTGAGAAAACAATTCAGCAGTTTAAAAGAAACTGAAGCTCTATCACAGTTCTTGGCACAGATACACTGAGACAGAGGGGGGTGACACTACTTGGAATCTGGACTGGCAACCAGCAAAATAACCATTAAAAACCACTGTTTATAGAAAATAATCACAGAGTTATCCTTTATGTCTCAGTTCAGCAAAAATACAATTCTTTGATATGAAGATTTTGGAACTGAGGTATGGAAAAAGCTTAGATTGTTTTTTATCAAAGGTGTAAAATACTGAAAATTTACAAGACCATCAATGGCCTTTTATATAATTATATATTTATATTATATTTATATTATAAAAGTATGAGGGCTGCAAGAATAAGCTTTATTAGTAACATAGAATGAGAAGTCATCATAAAACCAGAGGGCTGGGTATCCTAGATGATGAATCAGATGATTCTCAGAATTTCAGTAACAGAGGTGAAACAAAATCCAGTAATGCACATAAAAGGGTCATGATGAGTGGATTAATAAAAAGTAATTTTGCTATTAGAAGATATTTCTAAATTTGAAGAATGATAACAAAGGAAGGATTTGAATGCAACAGCCATGAAAACTATCATGAACTGCCAGTGTGACAGGACTGAAAAACTAAAATGTGATCTTCTGAGGTACCATGAGAAGTATTTCTGCTAAAAGAACAGCATCACTCACTAAGTGTTAATGCAATACCAGCAACTCATGTTGAGAAAAAGATGAATTTGCTATAGAGGAGGTGCAAAGAAAAGCTACAGATTGACCTGGGGAACAAGAAACACAGCACATGACAAGAGAGTAAAATAGCTTGGCTTGTTTATAGTGATAAGATAAAGGCTTTGAGAGGTCAGAAATGTTGTTTGTAAGTCTGCTGTTAGAGAAACAGACAGTGGCACCATGGTCACTAAGCAAATCAGACTGTTCCAAAGCATCAGTGTGACCACTGCTCTGCTGCTTAACTACCTGAGCAGTGTCAACACAGTTAATAAAAATGAGTGAATAGGAAGCATTGTTCTCATTTAACAACTTCCATGATGCTCCAATTACAAAGGCGCACATGAAGGGGCTGTAGCAATAGCGTGCTTAGCTAAAGAAATCAAGTCCTGGCAAAAGGATTGCAAGGGTGGTGACAGGAAGGGGCAGAGGGGAGCAGTTGATCTGTGAAACCATTGGTTGCCTTATTCAACTTTTCCTTCTCCTCCCTGAGCAAGAAACAAACCTTCAAAACACCACAACTGAATTTTCCAGAAAATCACCCACTGCACCTTGCTTTTGGTTTCTTGGACAAAAATGATCCATTGTGATTATGGTTTAGTAGGAAGGTTAATCTGCTGAACAAAACAATAAGCCAATTTCCACTTGGAAATAACACCAGGGATCAATGTCCATCACAAAGGTAAAATGCCAGTAAGACTGAATTTTTCAGGACACCTGAGTGTTATTGAAGGAGAAAAGTGTAAAACCAGGGTAATTCTTTTCTTTCCTTTTTTTTTTTTTTTAGTTCTAGTGGTCCAAAAGAAAGCCAAGGCTGATGGATCATTCCATGCTCACAACTCATCATCTACCCAGGACACACCAGCAACGCTTTCATCAAGATTCAATTTCTATTATCTAGGCTGCCACTACCAGATACATCTGAGAATGCTCCCCTGCACCTGTCAAAAGCAGCAATAAGCAAGAAATACACACTTGAGAAACATGGGAAACTACTGGTGTCATGAACCTTGTTGCCAAAATGCAAGAAAAGGTGCAGAGCAACTAATGCTGATGTATTATAATTTGTAAAATGGAACTTTATGCCCTGTTTTGCTTTTTATTGTCCTTCTTAGTTCCTTCTTACTTTTGTTGCCAATCAGACTTCCCCACTTGATGAAGTATGTTCTAAATCTTCACTTTTTGCTCATGCAGTGAAGCTGAAGGAAGGCCTGCATGCCCTGTTTTAAGGGAGTCCTATTGCTCTCTTAAAACTCTTTAAAGAAGGCTTCAAGACAGCATTTCTTTCAATGGTTAAGCACTGAGAACAAAATTAGATATCTGTGCTCTCTCTGATAAAAAATAAGGGGTTTGTTACACCAGTGGTTTGTCTCACAAGCTCTGCTTACAGCAGATGCTGACCCATGCAGTCATAAATTCAACCCAACAACAGAAGAGTGACTCGAGTTTCTTTTTAATTAGACAGAGGAAAGTATCATTTCACTGCATGTTGTGGGCTGGACAATCAGGGGAGGTGCAGCTACTCACTTGTTCAAAGTCCCTTTTAATGGGAGACATGAGAGCCAAAGAAGCCAAAGTGGACATTGAAAGTGTCCATTTTGCTAATCTCCCACCCCAGTAACTCAAACCAGTGATGACTGTGAGCGCCCCACAGCTCCACATCTACTTAATCACTCACACAGCTTCTGTTTGAGCTTTAAGGCTTCTCAGCACCTGACACACACACTGATCCACAACCCATTTCACACCCAGCAAGGAGTGCAGGACTGCGTGCACCTTCCCAAGAGCCTCCTCCTCTGAAGGAGAAGTGCACCTTGATTACAAGCCACCTCTGTATTTTATTTCAGCAATGAAAGCTGGCAGGTGGTGGGGGAACTGTTCGAGTTTATAGCCACAAGCTGGCAAACACTGCAGAAGGTGAAGTGCTAAATCACTCCACCTCCTCCTTGCATCCTGGATGCCTGCCCCAGCAAAAATCACACTTTGGGAGCACTCCCCTGGTACAGGAGGAGCCAGCAAGATGTTTATGAGGTGGGGTAATTCAAAAGGCAGACTAATAAAATAGAAACCAATAAAAATAAAAATCTTTTTTTCCAGACCAAACCAATTCCTTGTTCCGGGTCACTGTGCAGCCACAAGAACAGTCACACAAAGGAAGAAGAACCAGGGGGTGCAGACAAATAGTCACGTCTGCTTCAGCTTGTGCAAACAGTGCTGCAGCTGAACATCAAGAAAGAAATCAAAACACAACTGGACAACCAGTTGAAAAAGAAGAAATGGAAAAAAATATATGTTCTCAAAAACTGGGGAAAATTTACTCTGTGCAAGGGACAGGCACCAGCTCACTATAGGGATTGAGTCAAAATAAGTGTTTGAAGGCATGTTTGCCCAAAAATGAATGTAATTTTTAATAGAGCAGCTAGGACTAGAAAAGCACATGAGATTGTTAAAAAAAACTGCTGAGGTAATGGAGCTTGAAGATGTTCCCTCACATTTTAAATTCACCTTAACTACAGAAAGAAAATTCGTCAATGACTCCTGGCATCAAGGGAAGGCCTCTGACCCATAAAAACAAATTTGTTGTAACTATGTTGCTTTGTTTCACATTAGCCATGAAGTGCTGTTGCAAGGAAAACAATCAAATTTAAATAACAAAATTATATACACAGGCCTGCTCTCCTGTTGTGCCATTCCCTTTCCAAATGAATGGTTCCAAAAAATTTGATTACTCCTCTATAGCTTAGACTCTGCTCCACTAATGGCCAGGTAAAGTCTTTCTTTCAAGACCACTTACTTTGATAATTTTCTAACTAAACTGTAACCCAGACAGAAAGTTAACTTTGTCTATGCAATATGAAGATGTGTGATGAGCAGAGAGCAATGTTTTACCACCCTTATGAGATTGTTATGTATCCTAAAAGCCAAGGTCAGAAATTCAGCAAGGTCTTTGGAGGGATCATGCTACAAAAAGGGATATGTCACTTAAAGAACATAATAAAAAGCTGAGAAAACCTGCTGCTTTAAGGGAAGCAGTCACTTATTAATGACAAGCAATTAAGAACAATGCAGGTAGGAGAATGCTGACCTGGTCCCTTAAGAGAAAATATTGTCCCAGAAAGAGTCCTTACTGTTAAATGTTCCACCGTGCAGGAACATTGCAGTAGCAAGTACCCTCTTTCTGCTCCCAGATCGTTAAAGACGAACAATTCATTAACTCGTATTAACAACAAAAGCAGGAATTCTCGAAAATTGATGGGTTTGTCCAGAGCCCTTTCTTCTCTGCCTGGTGTGCTGACAGCTCCCCCTCCTGTTCCAATCGGCTTTGATGCTCTTTGAGAGCCTGTTTTCCATGAGTAAGAAACTGATACGTCTGCGAAGAAAGGTCCATCTATATTATGCCCCATGACAGATACAGATCAAAATACCATGCCCACACTTTATAAGAGAAATACCACCTGTTCACAAACCACAGTCCATAATCCATTCCCAGAATCCATTCCATTAAAAGTCCTTTCAATTAGAGCACTTCAGTAATTTCACTACAAAGAAGTCCTTCCTCCTGATTAACATTCATGTTTAAGTCTGCATTCAGAAACTTACATATTTCATATAAAACAGTATAGAAAGAACCCGAGAAGTGGGTATGAGACATAAAGAATCACCTCTCTCAGCTCAGTGCCCACTGTGCACTTGATGATAAAATTAGTCAAGATGGGGCTACAGCATTGGTGGATGGGGCAGAGCACCTGACATCGTCTGCCTGGGCTTGTGCAAAGCGTTTGACACTGCACCACACAACAGCCTTGTCTCCAAATTAGGGAGACATGGCTTTGATGGATGGACCACAGGGTGGATGAAGAACTGGCTGGATGGCTGCACTCAGAGAGTTGTGGTCATCAGCTCATTGTCCACATGGAGACCAGTGACCTGTGGTGTCTGTCGGGTCAGTGTCAGGGCCAGTACAGTTCAACACCTGTGCCGGTGACATGGATGGTGGGACTGAGGGGACCCTCAGCAAATCTGCTGACAACTCCAAACCGTGTGGTGCAGTCGACACACTGCAGGGAAGCGATGCCTTCCCGAGGGACCATGACAGGCTTGAGGGTGGGCCGATGTAAACCTCATGAAATTCAACAAAGCAAAGTGCAAGGTCCTACACCTGGGGCGTGGCGATCCCAGGAACACCCACAGGCTGGGCAGAGAAGTGGTGGAGAGCAGCCCTGCAGAGAAAGGCTGGGGGGTGATTGGTGGCTGATGAAAAACTCACCATGAGCTGGCAGTGAGCGCTCACAGGCCAGAAAGCCAAGGAAATCCTGGGCTGCATCCGAAGAAGCGTGGCCAGAAGGTCAAAGGAGATGATTCTTGGACCTCTGCTCTGCTCAGCTGGGACCCCAGCTGGTGCACTCTGTACAGTTCTGGTGTCCCCAACATGAGAAGGAACCAGAACTCCTGGAACAAGTCCAGATGAAGGCCATGAAGTTGATGCAGGCTGGAGCACCTTCCCTGAGGACAGCCTGAGGGAGTTAGGGCTGTTCAGCCTGGAGAAGTACAGGTTGCATGGAGACCTCAAAGCAACCTTCCAGTATCTGAGGGGGCCTACAGGGAAGTGGCAGAGGATCTCTTCATCAGGAACCGCAGTGATGGGCCAAGAAGTAATGGGTACAAACTGAGAAACGGGAAAACTAGGCTAGATATTAGGAAGAATTTTACTGTGAGGGCGGTGAGACACTGCAACAGGCTGCCCAGGCAGGTTGTGGATGCCCTATACCTAGCAGCATTCAAAGCCACGTTGGGTTAGACCTTGGTCTAGGGGGAGTGTCCGTGCCCCTGGCAGCGGCGGTTGGCGTTACATGATCGTCAGGGTCACCCCTCAACATTCCGTGGCTCCATCATCCTGGGGCACCCGCCTGAGGCGACATTCGGGGACGCGCTGAGGGGACGCGCACGCGGGCGCGCGCAACCACCGGCACCACCCCGCGCGCCCCTCACAGCGCACGCGCCGTAACGGCTGCCCGGGGTTGGGGGGGGGAACGGGAACGG